>CM069134.1:114168138-114410312 GCA_035221665.1 Okamejei kenojei
TGTGGTAGATAGATCAAATCCCTTTCAAGCAGGGAAACTGCAAAAACATTAGAAGACTTGACAATGAAAAACTGTCGTGGGGCCAGGAGATCTGGAAACCTGGAAAAGGCGCTTAAGGACTTGAGCGATCTTGGAGACACAGGCGCTATTAAAAATCCACTGATGACAAAATCAATTGAAACTAAGCTACTAGAAACCCTCAAAAAGGAATGGCTGGTTTATGTAGCTGACAAGAAGAATGCTGTGGCACCAGAGAAACGGTTTGACAGTCTCTTGTCATTCCTCAAAGAGCAGGAGAGCATATACGAACAGCTGAGCAACTGAGGGACGAGGAGCCGAGTAGAAAGGAAACTCGGACTGAACCAAGACATGCCAGATCCAGGTCTACCAAGTTAGGAAATGACCACACAGCTTGTGTAGTCTGTGGTGACGTAAAGCATAAAAGAAAGCTGTACTTCTGCAAGCAGTTTCGAGGGCTAAAGCTGACAGAGAAAAGTGCTGCAGTAAAGAAGTTGGGAGCATGCAAAAAGTGTCTTGAAGTTCATGATGATGGTTCATACTGCAAACCTGCATATCTGTGTAAAAATCTAATCTGCAAGGATGAACAGACTCCTGAGCATTATTATTATCTGTGCCCAAACCAAGAGATGAGGAAAAGCAGTGTGGATCAGCGAAGGAGTAAATTTGGTCCAGAGGAGTTTTCAGCAAACTTCCACCAGAGTTGGCAAAACAATGCCGAGATGTGTTCTCCAACACTGCATCAAGAGCCTTCAACACTGCAAAGCATCAGCCAAGCCTCCTAAAGGAAGGTGGACAGCAAGAGCATCCAGTGATTATGATGCTTCTGGAGGTCATAGCAAATGCTGGACAAAAGGTTGGGACATTAATTGACTTGGCTTCAGATTCCAACTACATAACATACAAGGCTGCGAGTAGATTGAACCTTAGGAGTGAAGACATCACGCTTATCGTCCATGGAGTTGGGGGGATGAAGGTCCACGTAGAGACGAGGCGCTACCTTCTAAAGATCCGAGTGAAGACTCCCAAGGGCACACTCAAGTCGCACCAGTTAGTTTGCTATGGATTGGACAACATTGCAGATGTGACATGTGACACTGCAGCAGCTGCAAAAGTTCTTTCCAGACGTCCCACTTGAGGAACTTGTGAGACCAAAAGAGATACATTTGCTCATAAGCCATAGAGAAGGTCAGCTAGCGCCGCAGAGGATTAGAACTGTTGGAGATCTCATTCTGTGGGATGGACCACTGGGAAAGACTGTTGGAGGTTATCATCCTGAGCTGTTTGAAGAGCTTACTATGTCAGCATGTCCAAAACACACTTTGCGCGATCAATGAGAGCAGCTGCTTTAAAGTATGAGGAGCTCACTGACGCAGTCCCTGAGGAACTTTCACCAAACGAACAGGTCGCCGTCAAAGTCCAGAAGTTGCGTACATCTGCCGCAAATCGGGACTTCTTGGATTGGTGGAAGTGGGATAGCATTGGAGCAGCATGCGAGCCAAAGTGCGGGGGTTGCCGCTGTGGAAACTGCCAGCCAGGTGGAAAAGAAATGACTCTTGCTGAAGAGAGAGAGCTCGAAGTGGTAAGGGAAGGCCTCACCTACATAACAGGAGACCGTCACAGTAAAGACCCACATTGGCATGCTAGCTATCCTTGGTTGGAAGACCCAGCTTCTCTACCAAATAATAAAAGGACAGTGGAAGCCACATTTCTCAGGACGGAGAGGCAGCTATCCAGAGAACCTGAATGGAAAAGTGCCTGCACAGCTCAGGTGCACGACATGGTGGACCGAAAGGCTGCAATCAAATTGTCCGAAGACATGATTGCAAACTGGAAGGGACCAGTGTGGTATGTGAGTCACCTTATAGCTCCAAACCCCCACTCTGTCACGACCCCAGTGAGACTAGAGTGGAACAGCAGCCATAAGTGTAATGGTGTCAGCTTAAATGATTTGCTGATGAAAGGTCCAGACGTCCTCAACCAAATTCGCGCCGTCCTCCTCAGATTCAGAGGCGGAATCTATGCTGCTCTGGGAGACATAAAGAAGATGTATAACTCAGTCTGGTTGGAGGACCGTGAAGTACACTTACACAGATTCCTCTGGCGAGATTCCGAGGACGAGGAGCTGGGAGAGTATGCTATCACAAGAGTGAACATCGGAGACAAACCTGCGGGGTGCATTGCACAGTTGGCAATGCGTGAGACTGCTAATCTTCCTTCTTTTACCCACCTCAAGGATGAGCAGCAAGTACTCCAGAAAGACAGCTATGTTGACGACATCCTCACGTCTCACAACAGCCTCGACCAGTTGAGAATCATCACAGCAAATGTGGAACGAATCCTAAAAACTGGTGGGTTTGAGCTCAAGCCTTGGCTTCTGTCTGGCCAAAGTGGGAGGAAGGAGGACAGTGATACTTTAAAGAAAAGCAAAACAAAAACCATGATCCTACAAAACCAAATGCATGATGATGATAACAGGGCACTTGGTCTGGGCTACATTGTTGAAGAGGACATGCTCCACATTATGGTGGGAATCAATTTCTCCAAGATAAAAAAAAAGATGCGGCTTGGTCAAAGCCTTATACAAGAGCAAATCAAAACTCAGATGCCAAATCCCCTAACAAGAAGAGAGCTTCTCAGCCAGCTAGCAGGGCTATATGACCCCATCAGCAGAGTGGCTCCAGTAAAGCAAAAGGGAGCGATTCTAGTATGCAGATCTTTCCAAGAAGCAAAAGAGGGAAGCTGTTCGATCAGAGACACATGGGACATGGCACTCTCAGATGGACTGAGGGAGGATACAATTAAGCTCATTGAAGAGTACGTACAACTTGGAAATGTCAAGTTCGTCAGGGCACTGACTCCCTCTTGCTCCTCAACTGAACCCTTGGGAATCACCTTTTCTGATGGAAGTGAGCACACCTACGGGGCAGTGATGTATCTGAGATGGGATTCAGACCATGGCCCAATTGTCAGACTTGGGGAATCCAAGGCCAAGGACTCCCTTTGGTCACAGTGGAGACACTGTTAAAGCTGAGATGTGCGGAGCAGTGTTCGACTTGCGCTTAAAGAAGTACTACACAGTCGAATTCAAGTGGAGAAGTGGTATCATCTTTTGGATAGCCAAACAATCCTTGGTGCAATACAGCGAGAAAGCTACGGATTTCAGACATTCTTCGCCAATCGGATTGGAGAGATTCAAACAAGCACCAACATTCAGGACTGGCTGTGGATTCCTGGCCCACAAAACATCGCCCCTTGTTCTGGACTTCCCCAACATCGGGAACAATCTTCCTGCATCTAGCCTGTCCAACCCCTTAAGAATTTTGTAAGTTTCTATAAGATCCCCCCTCAATCTTCTAAATTCTAGCGAGTACAAGCCGAGTCTATCCAGATAGAGCAGCTCCTGCCTCCCAGGGTCTGGTTTTCCGGGCAGTGTTCATCACTGGAAATGTCCAGCAGTGTAACATTCCCAGGGAGTCACGGGAAGCATGGCATTGAACAATAAGAAATGCTTCTCATGAACTTTGGCCAGTTTCATATTGAGGGATTGGAAATCCCTTACACTGATGAAAAAGTCTGATTAATGGCAGTCCTTGAGAATGCACAATTAGCTGCATACTCTTATAAAAGCCATCAATGGTGATAGATGTTAGTAATCGAGACCAAGTCCTCGGGGAAATTAAAATAAATGAAGACGCTTCTCTAGGTATAGAGAGCCAGTCTATACCTTCTGTTGCTGCGTTGAATGACATATTGGTGAGGAAGCTGAGAGTCACTGCCACTGGACTCCTCAGAGAAAGCGGTCCAGGTTCAAGAGTATGGATGAAGACCAAAGAGGCAGGATCTCAAATATCTCTTTCATGAAACGCTTTGAATATCTGAGATTATGAGTACATTGGACATCGGAAAGGGAATGGTGTATCTGAGACATTGGCCCTTCTCGTATTGCTATGCCTTTGACCCTTGCCCCAACGCCTTTTGATGGCCTGGCGTGACTCTGCTAAAAACGCCAATAATGAAGAGGTGCGAGCAGAGTCAGCATGGAGGCAGCCATCGAACGAGTAGCGCAGCAGCTAAACACTAGCATAAACACTCACTGTCAGTTGTAGCACACTCTGTGGACTGATGGATTAAAGTGGGCTCTGTGATAAGAGGGGTGATCAAGATAACTTTGAAGGGCTGTGGTCAGTGACAGCACTTTTAGTCAATGTGGCAGTCAGGATGGAAAGTTGAGTGGCCAGTATTCCATGAGAAAATGGTCAAGAATTAATGAAGTGAATCACATAGAACAGATGATTTAATCTCATGAAATTTAAATTGATCTCACAAAAAGCTTCCTGTTAGGCTTCATTCAGGTATTTTTAGGAGCAGCCTGCAACAGACATTTCACGAGTGTGTAACATACCTGTGTAGCATTTCCAAGTGCAAAATTTGCTAAAGTACTTAATAGGCAATAGTTTGGAACACTGTTGAAAACACGTTATCCTAGAAGCAAGCAAAAGGGATCTTCAGACTTCCCCAAAGTGTAGGCATGCATAGAACGTACTCGCTTAATAATACTACTTGCAGTTAATGATAATTTCGTGTGAGGAGTGCATGGCTATGGCCTCGGAGAATCTTCATAAGTCAGTTGCATAAAGAATATAACTCATGGGGGGATTGCACTTCATTAGCTTGACCCAGGTCTTTGTGACCTCATGGGAGTATCCTATAATTCCCTATGTTTCATCACCACAGCAGTGATTCTCCAAGCAGCAATAATCCCCAGTGTCTAGAAGAGTGTGGCTTGTTTGTAAGTGTGTATCTTTAAGAGCCAGTTGCCACAGTTGCAGCTGCTAGTCTAAGTGCCTGCAGCTGAAATTATTGCAGATCAACACTCTCACAGAACGAATGCTGTTCCAGAAAGCTCAAAATGTGAAGACTGTACTCTAAGTGATACTTTGAAAAACAAAGTAGGTTGGGATACATTTCAACAAAAATGCAGTCTCGGCACTTGTCTGATCTCGCCACACAATGATAAACGAACAAGACAGGAGATTGTGACACTTTTTACTAGGTTTCATAATTTAGATAATAAAAACATTAAAATGATAACAAAGTCTCTTTAAAGTCCTTTATAGTACAATATTGTGATGAGCTAACAGTATAATGTTATATTTGAGTTCATAATTACTGTTAAAAAAAGTTGTTTATACCTTTAGTTCTAACAAAATATAATGAAAAAATAAAAACCTTATTGTGCAGAAGCAACTATAGTGTGCAGATGCAGAAGCCTCAAAGCCCTTTGGATATTGGCACATCTTTTTAAAGTTTAGTGTACTTGATGAATTAGATTGATTGAAAATGCCTTTGTGAGGTAAGATATTTAATAAGATAATTAATTGAATTTTAATTTGGCCATTATCATATTCTAATTCTTCAGAAAGAAGGATCAGTGTTTGGAAATTTTCGGTATTAACTTGAGACAATAATGTAAAATGAAGCACTGCCAGTGGATACCTGTACACCTTGAGGGCCTGCTTTTTTTTTCAAAGCTTTGTCCTCTATCTCTGCCATCAATTATCTGTAATTAATAAATGAGTCAGATATCTTACAATTCTGGAGAGCAGAACCTGAGGGCAAAAGGGATTGATATTACCTACCCAGCCCCACTCAAATCTCACAATTGTAAGACCAGTCAAGAAACAAGACACTTTATCTTATAGAGATCTCATTACCTGAAGTTCTCAGCAGGAGGAGAAATCAATAACATTTACTTTTTTATACAACAACAACAGATTTGATTTAATCCCAGACAAACTGCGCAATGTCACAAGTTGAGCTTCATAGATTTGATTCAATAAGAGATGTGGTTCAGAAAGTAAAGGCCCACGGATACATTTTCCTTTGGATGCTCATCCCGAACTATAGATTCCCAGTCTTCCATGTGGATGGACTGTGCTGTTCATTTTCACAGCATTTGTTTTTATCATTGATGCAGTAACCTCCAACATCAATTACTCCAGTCTAATCAGTGGAGGAACATACGGCAAATACATATATTCATTTGTATATTTTGGACCATTTATTTTGATATTTTTCCTCTTCAAAAAGTAATGCTTTAACTCTAGCCAGAAATTAACTTCTTTATTTTCCGAATAAATGACAATGTTTGCATTTGCTATTGATAAAATCATAATATTCATTTTCAGCACCAAACTAGCATGCAGAATAGAACATTTTCATGAAAAGACAATTATTTCTCATCCCATCTTCTTGTAGCTTTTACAATCAGTTTTTCATGTTTTTTGTATTTTTCATAGTTGGAATCATCTTCTATACCACACAGAAATACAACTCTATACCACACAGAAATGGTCCTTCTGCCCGCCATTTCATTTTAACCATTTTGACCATCTACATTCATCCCATTTTCCTACAGTACTTCATGTCATAGGAGCATGCTTGGTATCTATTTAAACGCATGTCTAAATATCTCTTAAACCATCCCCTTTGGCAACAAGTTCAGGATCTGAACCGCACTTAGTATAAAATAACTATAAAATACTTAATTCACATTTAAAAGTCTTTACTCTCATCTTAAAACTATGCTCACCCATGGGAAAAATATTCTGTCTACCCTACCTTTGCCTCTTATAATCTCATATTTTAGCCAACTAATTCAAACAAGTGCTACTGTTACAACCACCTGTCTATATACTATTATTTTTATACTAAATTAATACGCTATAAACTTAGAGCTATCTCTAAGTCACAGTCACAGCTTGCAAAAGCAAACACACTGAAGCAAAAATATTGTGTATTCATGGTGCACACATTTGGCTAAGTTCACAAAAAGAGAAAAGTTCAAGTTGTTTGGCATGGATTATCATTGCAAAATTAGAATGAGCCAATACTGTATGTAAATCTTGTCAAGATGACAAGCCCTGATAACATATTCAATTAATTATTTCATCATCTTACTCACATTCCAACTTTAAATAGAATTGATACTTCTACAAACTCTTAAACCGGGTTCCAAGCATGCAACAATAACAACATAAAACACTGGAGAGTCAAAACTAGAAATCAAAACTCTGTGGGAGAGGACAACTGAAGGACAATGGCAAATTTGAGGAGATTATCCATATCTCTCAAGAGATAACAGTGGTGCTGAAAAGAAGCACATTCGCCATTGAAAGGGTTACATCGTATTTTATGTCTATATTGTGCAAGAAAGTAAAGAATAGAGGGCAAATGTCTAAAGGTTATAAACAGAGGAATCATTAATTTAAGGCTCGTTCTCTCATATGCTTCAATATTCAAGTCAATGATGTCTTGGAACTCACCTTCCCAAATGTAGTAATCTCTCTATTCAACTTTAAATCACAGGCTGAATTATGAAAATCCTGAAAGATACTCCAAGTTCAGCACAGCAAGAAATTATCATGAGGAGAGAGGAATTTGTTCAAGGATATTCCCAAAGGCCCCATGATAAAGTGTAGCATCCTTGCAAAATTAAGAGAATTAAGACCCATGACCAATGAAAGTGAGCCTTTGTGGTGGTACTGACAACATCACGTCTGTGTTGGAAGCACACAGAAGTGAAAATGGCACCACCTTCCTCGTCAATTGTCCACCCTCCCACCTGTGGTAGGTTCGGTGGATCCTTTACTGGCTTCATCAGCCACTTCAGAAACCCACATAACTTAAGTGGAAGCAAGTCATCAATTACTTTAAGGAGCCATCTAAGTGGAACAAACAGAGAAAAGATTTTGCAGACCGGGGAAGGACAAATTTCACATTCCATTCATAACGATGCTGCAAAGAATTAAGATAGAGCTTGGATTACAAGAATATAGCCAATACATTGAGTCTTACCTTTGAATGTGATTAATAACTGTAATAATTTGGAAATTAACTGTACTGATTCTAATGAAGAATGACGAGGAACAAGGAGTTTGAATTATTTGAACAAGTAAAAAACAGAATATACAAACGAGAGTCAGTGGATGTTGTTTACTTGGATATTCAGAAGCCCTTTGATAATGTGACACACATGATCTGCTAAATAAAATGAAAGCTCATGGTATTAGAGGGAAGTTACTAGCATGGATAGAAGGTTGTCAGAATGGCAGAAGGCAAAGATTGGGAATGAAGGGAGCTTTATCTGGTTGGCTGCCAGTGACTAGTGATGTTCCCCAGGAGTAGGTGTATTGCCTGCTACTCTTCACATTGTACATTAATGATCTGGATGAGGAAATTGATGGCTTTGTAGTCATGTTTGCAGATCGGTGGAAGAGTCTAGAAAGCTTTCTGATGAAATTATTCTGTGGCAATGTCTCCTCCTGTTCGACCTACTGTGGATAGATATGAATTGACAAATGTTTTGTCATTTAAGAGTCATAGAAACATGTAATATTGTAATATTGAACCAGGCCCGTAGGCTCATTGACGGTAGACACAGAATGCTGGAGTAACTCAGCGGGACAGGCAGCATCTTTGGAGAGAGGGAATGGGTGACATTTCGGGTCGAGACCCTTCTTCAGACTGATGTCAGGGAAGTGGGCGGGGAAAAAGATAGAATATAGTCGGAGACGGTAAGACTGGTGGAAGAACTTAGAACGGGGAGGGGATGGAGAGAGAGGGAAAGCAAGGGCTATTTGAAGTAGGCTCATTGAGTCTGTACCAACCATCAAACACCTATTTACATTTTATATCTTTTAAAAATATAGAAAACATACAAACTTACAAATTTCTAAAAACCATGATCCAGAACAATATTCATGATGAACATCAACTACTCTATTTTAGATCATACTGAAACTTATTGCTGTAAATATCCTGTCTTACCTGAAGAAACCATCAGTTAGCTTAAATAAACTCAATAAATCTGGTATTTTCAAGATACAAGATGCATTTATTTGTCACATGTACCAATTAGTACAGTGAAATGTGTGGTCGCCAAACAGCCATACAAATAATAAAGAGCACAGAACAAGATAGTCTTTAACACAGACATCCCCACACTGCAGGATCAAAATTTCCCAATGTGAGGGAAGGCTCCAAAATTCAGTCATCCTCCTCTATTGTCCTCCCGTGGTCGGGTAGCTCCCGAACATATTTTATGTCCCAACCAAAAAAAAATCAGGATAAGAGTTGCTTCAGGATCTCGGCTGTTTGTTTATGTCCTTCAGAGAAGTGTAACTGTCATCCCAAAAGGTAACAAAGTGCTGGAGTAACTCAGTGGGTTAGGCAACATCTCTGAAGAACATGGATAGGTGACGTTTCAGGTCGGGAGCCTTCTTCAGACCGACTATTATCAAATTCTTCAAACTATCATCCCACCTGGTGCAATACCAATATTACATCGTTAATACAATAACATTCTCCAGATAATGAGAGATAAGCAAAATAATCCTTCCCAGTATTATGTGGATTACCTCTAACAGTATGTCTATACCCATGCAATATACTCGTTAAGTCGAGTTTACTACTCCTTAATTGTTCAATACATTTGTTTCTGAAACAATTCTCTGCGGGCCCTTATCTGCAGATTTCTTATCTTCAGATCTGTGTACTGGCCACATCTGCAAAGATTTACTGGAAGCAATGGGTTGGTTAGACCACTGTCAGGAACAAGAGAAGGTTTACTTCCTGAGACAAGGTCTGAACAGTAGGCCAGGAATGCGGAGAGTCTCAGTGTCAGCTTATACGTTTCAGCTTGCATATTTCAGCTTCTTTTGACAAGTTGAAATGTTCAAGCTGAAATTTAAATAGAAGTTGTTATATCCACCAAGTGTTGACCGCTGTGTGTCATTGCAGCCTGAGCATTAATCTACATCAATTGTGTGGATGTGCAGGTTACCAGGGAGTACAAATACCTGGGAGTGTACATGGACAGTAAACTGGCCTGGTCCAGGTACGCTGAGGTCCTGTACAACAAGGGACAGAGCGCCTATACTTTTTTAGAAGGCTCTGCTCCTTCAACGTCTGCAGTGAAATGCTGCAGATGTTCCACCAATCGGTGGTAGCCAGTGCCATCTTCTTCGCTGCCGTGTGCTGGGGCAGCAGGGCGAAGGCTGCGGATGCCAATAAAATCCACAAACTAATCAGGAAGGCTGGCTCCGTCCTGGGGGCGGAGTTGGATTTATGGGAGGTGGTCTTGGGGGGGGAGGGGGGGGATGCCCCTCAAACTGAAGAGCATCCTGGACAATACAGCTCACCACTTCCATGACAAACTGGTCAACCTGAAGTGTACCTTCAGCAACAGATTGGTTCCACCAAGATACAGGACAGAAAGCCACAGGAGATCCTTCTTCACTGTGGCTAGCAAACTTTACAACTCCTCCCCCTTCATGTTTCATGTACTTTGTGTTTTTTATGACGTTTGGCAGATCTATTTCCCTCGTGGGAAAAATAAAGTTCTATCGGAACGTATCGTATCGTATATGAGTTAGGGTTGACTATATAAACCATATAACCATATAACAATTACAGCACGGAAACAGGCCCTCTCAGCCCTTCCAGTCCGTGCCGACCATTTGTTTTCCCCTAGTCCCATCTACCTGCACTCAGACCATACCCCTCCATTCCCTTCCCGTCCATATACCTATCCACTTTACTTTTAAATGTTAAAATCAATCCTGCCTCCACCACGTCTGCTGGAAGCTCATTCCACACAGCCACCACCCTCTCAGTAAAGAAGTTCCCCCTCACGTTACCCCGAAACTTCTGTCCCTTAATTCTCATGTCATGCCCTCTTGATTGAAACTTCCCTACCCTCAATGGGAAAAGCTTATCCACGTCAACTCTATCCCTTTCATCATTTTAAAGACCTCAATCAAGTCCGCCCTTAACCTTCTGCGCTCCAAAGAATAAAGACCTAACTTGTTCAACCTTTCTCTGTAACATAGTTGCTGGAACCCAGGCAACATTCTAGTAAATCTCCTCTGTACTCTCTCTATTTTGTTGACATCCTTCCTATAATTAGGCGACTAAAACTGTACACCATACACCAGAATTGGTCTTACCAATGCCTTGTACAATTTTAACATTACTTCCCTACTCCTATATTCAATGCTCTGATTTATAAAGGCCAGCACACCAAAGGCTTTCTTTACCACCCTATCTACATGCGATTCCACCTTCAGGGAACTATGCACAGTTATTCCTAGATCTCTCTGTTCCACAGCATTCCTCAATTCCCTACCATTTACCATGTACGTCCTATTTTGATTTGTCCTGGCAAGATGTAGCACTTCACACTTATCAGCATTAAACTCCATCTGCCATCTTTCAGCCCACTTTTCCAAATGGCCCAAATCTCTCTGCAGACTTTGAAAATCTACTTCATTATCCACAACACCACCTATCTTAGTATCATCTGCATACTTACTTATCCAATTTTCCACCCCATCATCCAGATCATTGATGTACATGTCAAACAACAGTTGACCCAACACAGATCCCTGAGGCACCCCACTGGTCTTTGGACTTTGTCTCTGGTGCTGTTGCGCTACAATGCTGAGAACTATATTCTGCACGCTGTATCTTTCCCTTCGCTCTACCTGTTGTACTTGAGTTTGGCCAGATTGTATTTATGTGTAATGTTGTCTGATTTGTGCAGGAAGGAACTGCAGATGCTTGTTTACACCAAAGATAGACACAAAATGCTGGAGCAACTCGGGTCAGGCAGCATCTCTGGAGAAAAGCAATAGGCGACGTTACCGGCTTCCAACCTGACAAACAGCCATCCACCATTACTCTCTGATATCTCCCATTCAGCCACTGTTGAATCCATCTTGCTACTCCGCCATTAACACCCAAAGATTGAACCTTCTTAACCAACCTTCCATGGGGAACATTGTCAAAGGCCTTACTTAAATCCATATAGACAACATCCACTGCTTTAACCCTCATCAATTTCCCTAGTAGCCGCTTCAAAAAATTCAAGAAGGTTTGTCAAACATGACCTTCCAGGCACAAATCCATGTTGACTGTTCCTGATCAGACCCTGTTTATCCAGATGCTTATATATATTATCTCTATGTATCCTTTCCATTAATTTGCCCACCACTGACGTCAAACTAACAGGTCTATAATTGCTAGGATTATTCTTTGAACCCTTTTTAAACAATGGAACAACCTCATATCTTCAATTAGCCTTCCTAATTTCTATCTTAAGATTCTTTTTACATGCTTTATACTCCTCTAGCACCTCATTTACTCCATGCCTCCTATAATTATTGTAGATATCTCTCTTTTTTGTCCAATTTCCCTTGAAAACCATGGCTCTTTCCAATTTTTACTATTTCCTTTCAACCTAACAGGGACATAAAGATTCTGTACTCTTACAATTTCCCCTTTAAATGTCCTCCATTTCTCTTCTACATCCTTCCCATGAAACAAAGTGTGCCAATTCACTCCTTTTAAATCCTTTAGCATTCCCTCAAAGTTAGCCTTTCTCCAATCAAAAATCTCCACCCTAGGTCCAGTTCTGACTCTCTCCATAATTATATTGAAACTAATGGCATTGTGATCACTGGTCCCAAAGTGCTCACCAACGCATACCTCCGTCACCTGACCTATCTCATTTCCTAACAGGAGGTCCATCATTGCCCCTTCTCTGGTCGATACCTCTATGTACTGCTGCAAAAAACTATCCTGCACACATTTTACAAACTCCAAACCATCCAGCCCATTTACAGAATGTGTTTCCCAGTCTATTTTTGGAAAATTGAAATCTCCCACAATCACTACCTTGTGCTTACTACTAATATCTGCTATCTCCTTGCATATTTGCTCTTCCAATTCTCGCTCCCCATTTGGCAGTCTATAATACACCCCTTAAAGTGTTGCTACACCGTTCCCACTTCTCAGTTCCACCCAAATAGCCTCCCTAGATGAGCCCTCTAATCTATCCTGCCAAAGCACTGCTGTAATATCCTCTATCACAAGCAATGCAACACCTCCACCTCTGGTCCCTACAATTCTATCACACCTGAAGCAACAAAATCCTGGAATATTTAGTTTTCAATCACAGCCCTCCTGAAACAATGTTTCACTGATATATTGCACGAAAGGTTCAAACCAGGTGTTTGTCCCACAAAATTGATGACGGTGATGGTAATGATGTAATAAAAAATACTAAATGTTATTTCGGATAAGTGGGAGAAATCCAAGATGAAAAGTCTCATTAGTACCATCAATCTCTGCCCAGTGCAGAACTGGGATGTAAGCTCAAGAACCCGCAGGACAGAGTGCAAATAACAGATCTGTCGCTATTTCAGCTCCAGGACGTGGAGATCTGGCTTTGATCCTGATTAGTTTAGTTCCTTCTGAACCGTCTGAATTTTGTAGTCGGCAGGGCAGTACTCTGCATATCGCTAACTTGGACAATTTTACATTATTATCAAGCCAATTAATCAAACCAATTAACCTACAAACCTGTACGTCTTTGGAGTGTGGGAGGAAACCGAAGATCGCAGAGAAAACCCACGCAGGTCACGGGGAGAACGTACAAACTCCATACAGACAGCACCCGTTGTCGGCATCGAACCCGGATCTCTGGCGCTGCATTTTGCTGTAAGGCAGCTACTCTACTGCTGTGCCGCCGTGACTGCCCTTCTTTTTATTTTATAAAAAATAACATGGACACAAACACTCTGATCCTTCTTGATTAGTGCGGGTATCAAGGGTTACGGGGAGGAGGCAGGAGAATGGGGTTCGGATGGAGATAGATCAGCCATGATTGAATGGCGGAGAAATCGTGAAGGGCCAAATGGCCTAATTATGTTCATATCACTTATGACCTTATGGCTCAACAAGCCCTGCCAACCATAGATCACTTGTTCACACTAGGCCTATGTTATCCCACTTTCCCATCCACTTGGGGCTAATTATCTTGGGTGTAGTATATGTAAAGGTTGAACATTCTTCCTGCGACCATATGGGTTTCCTCTGGGTACTCCAATTTCCTCCCATGTCCCAAAGACATACAAATGAAGGGGTTAATTGGCCACCATAAATTGCTCTAGTATGTTGGTGAGTGGTAGAGATTCTTGGGATGGGGTAGGGGTGGGGAGATGATGGGAATGCGAGGAAAAATGGTTACATGGAAAATAAGCTCTGTGAGCCACAGTAATCCTGATGGAACAAAAGAGCCCCCTTCTAGTTTGTCTGCATATCTGGAACGTAGAAACTTGTTTCTAGAATTTCACTTTGGCAGAATAACTCAACTTCTTTTGAAGCACAGGTTTTAAAGCAGTCTTCAACTGCATATGCATTTACCTCATGCATTCCCCTTCTGCTCTCTCTCATATTTGCTACAGATTTGAAAAGGAACATAACAGATTTAGAACAGTTAAGGCAGGAATTGATGTGCATTGGGTTTTGAATTTCATTTCTGATGTTTTGCACCTGCACTAATATTTTCACAATCTATTATTTATTGTGTTTTAGTTTAGTTTAGTTTAGAGATATATAACATGGAAACAGGCTCTTCGGCCCACCGAGTCCACACACTAGTTCTATCCTACACAGTAGGGACAATTTACAGAAGCCAAGCCTACAATCCTGCAGGTTTTTGGAATGCGGTAGGAAACCAGAGCACCCAGCCAGAATGCGGAGGAAACCAGAGCATCCAGGCATGTACAGTGCCCTCCATAATGATTGGGGACAGACCCATCATTTAGTTATTTGCCTCTGTACTTCACAATTTGAGATTTGTAATTGAAAAAATTACATGTGGTTAAAGTGCACATTGTCAGATATTATTAAAGGGTATTTTTATACATTTTGGTTTCACCATGTAGAAATTACAGCTGTGTTTATACATTGCCCCCCCCCCCCCCACCTTTTTTCAAGACATCATAAAGTTTGGGACACATGGCTTCACAGGTGTTTGTAATTGTTCAGGTGTGTTTAAATACCTTCTTAATGCAGGTATAAGAGACCTCTCAACACCTAGTCTTTCCTCCACTCTTTCTAACACCTTTGGAAATGTTTATTGCTGTTTATCACCATCAGGACCAAAGTTGTGCCAATGAAAGTCAAAGATGCCATTATGAGACTGAGAAACAAGAATAAAACTGTCAGTGACATCAGCCAAACCTTAGGCTTACCAAAATCAACTGTTTGGAACGTCATTAAGAAGAAAGAGAGCACTGATGCGCTTACTAATTGCAAAGGGACTGGCAGACCAAGGAAGACCTCCACAGCTGATGACAGAAGAATTCTCTCTATAATAAAGAAAAATCCCTAAACACCTGTCCTACAGATCAGAAACACTCTTCAGAAGTCAGGTGTGGATATGGCATTGACCACTGACCGCAGAAGACCTCATGAACAGAAGTACAGAGGCTACACTGGAAGATGCAAACCACTGGTTATCCGCATAAATCGGATGGGCAGGTTAAAGTTTATCAAGAAGTACCTAAAAGAGCAACCACAGTTCTGGAAAAAGGCCTTGTGGACAGACGAGATGAAGATTAACTTATATCAGAGTGATGGCAAGAGCAAAGTGTGGAGGAGAGAAGGAACTGCCCAAGATCCAAAACATACCACCTCATCTGTGAAACACGGTGGTGGGGGTGTTATGACCTGGGCATGCATGGCTGCTGAAGGTACTGGCTCACTTATATTTATTGTTGATGGTAGAAGCATAATGAATTCTGAAGTGTATAGACACATCCTATCTGCTCAAGTTCAAACAAATGCCTCAAAAGTCATTGTCCAGCAGTTCATTTTACAGCAAGACAATGATCCCAAACATACTGCTAAAGCAACAAAGGAGTTTTTCAAAACTAAAAAATGGTCAATTCTTGAGTGGCCAATCGCCCGATCTGAACCCAATTAAGCATGCCTTTGATAGGCTGAAGAGAAAACTGAAGGGGACTAGCCCACAAAACAAGCATAAGCTAAAGATGGCTGCAATACAGGCCTGGCAGAGCATCACCAGAGAAGACACCCAGCAACTGGTGATGCCCATGAATCGCAGACTTCAAACAGTCATTGCATGCAAAAGATATGCAACAAAATACTAAACACTACTTTCATTTACACATTGCTGAATCCAAAACATTATGCTGCCCTGAAACGGGGGGACTATGTATAAACACTGCTGTTATTTGTACATGATGAAACTGGAATGTATAAAAATTGCCTTTAGTAAAATCTGACAATGTGCACTTTAACCACATGTGATTTTTTTCTATTACAAATCACAAATTGTGGAGCACAGAGGCAAATAAATAAACAATCGGTCTTTTTCACAAACATTATGCCGATTAAATAAATAAATGATGAGACTTTACATTATGGAGGGAACTATATGTTCCAGCACAAATTTCAAAGACAAATGTATTTCTCTCATAAAGGTCTACAAAAAGATTTTCATACCACACATATTTATACATATTCAATAGGTTTACAGTTATCCTCATTTTCTGTAGATTTTTGCTTTACGAGCCAACCCAACATTTTGCAGTCACTTTATATCCTATTTGCTCAAGATTTGCATTACAAAAAAATTTAAATAAAAGTTTGTGAACAGATCTCTTAAACATAAAACTTCCGGAAGTGGCGGCGCTGCGTGGCAGCTGGCGGCTCACCTGCAGTCCGTCTGTTTTTTTCTTTTTTTTTCGTCTTTTTGTGTCTGTTCTAGTTAGAATTTTGGTTTATTAGGCTGTGTTTGTGCGGGGGTGGGGGGGGGAGGGTGGGAGAAACAAGGTTTTAGTCTCTCCCTTCGGGGGGATGCGACCTTTTCTTGTCGTGTCCCCCGTCACCGTCTGTGCTGAGGCCTAATGGCGGAGCTGGTGGCCTCGGAGCTGTGGCGAGCGTTCAGAGCTCCAGTGTTCCAGCGGCGGCAACGGCCCGGCTTCGGGGCTTCGGCGCTCCAGCAGTTGCTCCAGCGGTGCTCCAGCAGCGGCCCGGCTTCAGAGCTCCGGCGGCTCCAGCGGCTCTCCAGCGATGCTCCAGCGGCGGCCCGGCTTCGGGGCTCCGGCGGCTCTCCAGCGGTGCTCCAGCAGCGGCCCGGCTTCGGGGCTTTGGGGCTTCGGCGCTCCAGCAGTTGCTTCAGCGGCTCTCCAGCAGCGGCCCGGCTTCGGCGCTCCGGCGGCTCTCCAGCGGTGCTCCGGCAGCGGCCCGGCTTCGGCGCTCCGGCGGCTCTCCAGCGGTGCTCCAGCAGCGGCCCGGCTTCGGGGCTTCGGCGCTTCAGCGGCTCTCCAGCGGTGCTCCAGCAGCGGCCCGGCTTCAGAGCTCCGGCGCTCCAGCGTTCCCGTGGTCAATCCTGATTGGGAGCTGTGGTGGTGTTCCAGCATTCCGGCAACGGCGGCGGTGACGGCCTGGCTTCGGAGGCTCGGCCGCGGGCCTAGTGGACGATGACATCGGAGGCCTGGATTGCCTCAGTACAGAGGGGGAACATGTAGGGGAAAAAGACTTTAAGACTTTTGCCTTCCACCACAGTGAGGAGGTGCCTGGTGAACTCACTGTGGTGGATGTTAAATATGTGTTTATTGTGTGTTTTGTTTTAATTTATTACATGTTATGACTGCAAGGTAACAAATTTCGTTCAGACCGAAAGGTCTGAATGACAATAAAGGAATCTGAATCTGAATCTGAGTCTGAAATAAATATAATCGCATGAAAATATTCAGAACTTTTGATCTCAGCGTACCTATTAGCATTGATAATTGAACAAATATTTGTCATCTCCAAATTTGCTGCTCACTGCTGCCTCAGGGAAATCACTCAAGTAGCATACTTGTGAAGAAACCATCTCATTTACAATGATTTCAACAAGGAAATGCTCTATTTTGGGCACTTGGATCTTCCAGCATTGCTGGCTTCCCATGAAAGAGAAGTGCCATTGAAAGCACAGCATGTGTCCATTGCTCGGCCTAATGTCTTAGCCTACCTCTCTCGATATGCAAGTGGCTGTGGATCATAAGAAGCATTTTCTGATGTGCGTACCACATTTCAGAAAGCAAACCCGACTTTCTTCCTCAGGGAGTCCGCATTATGGCAATGCCCAAATGGCTAGATCCTGGTAAATGAAGTCTCTCCTGTGCCTCTACTGTGTTCTCCAACCACAACAGTCAAGTAAAGTTACATTGCAAAGTTGTTAGGTGCTGCTTCCTACTTAATACCAGCGTCAAACCTATACCCCTGATGCACACTCAGCTCTCACTTTCAGTTGACTCTATCTCTGACTCTTCTCTCCCCTTTTCAACTTCTCTACCTTCATTTTCAGAGATATTTAGTGACAAGGGTCCAAATTATTTTCCCCAGCTTTATTTTCCCCGATTGATGCTGCCTGACTTGCTGCATACTCTGAGCATTTTCTGGTTTTACTTTACAAAAAAGTGATTAACAATGTCAGTATTATTGAATTCAATTGTGTTGGCCATACTCTAGGAAAGATACAAAGGTCCAATAAAGGATGGTGAAAAGATGCACTGTAATGGTTCCATGAATGAGGGAAGTAAGTTGTGATGAAAAAAACAGAGAATCTGGTGGTGTTCTCCATGGAACAGAGAAGATTGAGGGAGCATTCCGAGAGATGTACAAATCATTTACAGTTTTTAGTGTTCTGGACCTAACCAGCCTAGATTAATCATGAATATTGAATTCTTGCACACCAGAATTTGTGCTGCTTCCTACTTTAGTATAGACTGCAAAGACTTTTCTCCTAACTTCCACCCCTCTCTGTTTCACTTGGTTGCATTTCTGATTTTTATCTTTCCTTTCTCATTCGGGTTTTAAAATTGGGTAAACAGAGAAAATAAGAACTGTTGTGGTTCAGAATTAAACTGTTTGGGAAAGTTCCAAGAGTAAGGAAAAGCCCTTTGATGCAGGAGTAATTAAGATTTGGAATGAACTGACTAAAAATGTGGTGAATGCAGATTCAATTACAGCTTTCAAGACCAATGTGGTTAAACATATAAACATGATACATTTCCACCTAAAAAGATGTTAAATTATGACCAACGGGGGTCACGATGGAAACACTCTCAGCTTCCAGTCCTGGTGTTTGAGCAATCAGAGAAGGGCGTCAGCCATTAAAGGCAAATGTCCCATAGCGGCCAGACAACAGCAACATGTATTGAGGTTGAGAGAGAAGTTGTGTGCAGCATGAAGAAAACACCATCTTTTTGGCAAAGGTGTTCTGGTGAAAGAGAAACATTGCTCCTGGTAATTAAGAAGTGGATGAGAAAGTGGGATAATATAGGACGAATGTAAATTATGGTCATTGTGGACCCGGTGGACCAAATGGTCCATTTCCATTCTGTATCTCTGAAACAAACTGTCCCATTTCCCTTCTTCTGGCTTCACATTTTATTCCTCTTCTCTCTTTATCTTACAGCCTCTTGCCTTATTTTCATCTCTCGTCTTTGTCCACCCATCTGCCAATCAAAACCACCCTCACCTGCATCCATTCATCACATGTCTGGCTTTGTCCCTCCCCCCAACCTCTTTACCAGCTTTCTCCTTTCTACTACAATTAGTCTGAGAAGGGTCCCGATCCAAAACATCTCCTATGCCTTCTTTAAGAATAAGGGGTCAGGCATTAAGAACGGAGATGAGGAAACACTTTTTCACACAGAGAGTTGTGAATCTGCGGAATTCTCTGCCCTAGGGGCGGTCGAGGCCGGTTCTCTGGATACTTTTAAGAGAGAGCTTGTTAGGGCTCTTGAAGATAGCAGAGTCAGGGGATATGGGGAGCAGGCAGGAACGGGGTACTGATTGGGGATGATCAGCCATGATCACATTGAATGGCGGTGCTGGCTCGAAGGGCCGAATGGCCTACTCCTGCACCTATTGTCTATTGTCTATGCATTGTTATATTCTTCCCAGCCTGCACTTTCTCGCACTTCTGTGGGAGTCTTTCATGCAGCTGTTCTGTGGCAGCCACGAGACGAGTACTTTAAGGGCTGTTGCACTTGCTAGTGATCAGAGTCCCAATGATAAGTCCCAGTGGTAAGTGGCTGTTCTTCATGTAGCTCCCAACAGAAACCATACAGGTCCATTTTAACCACAAGATGCTTTTTGTGTATCACTATAGAGCTACTTTTAATTTTTTTTTGTTTGATTTCGGCGTTTTTTCTGGGGGATCAGAATGTTAGTTGATACAATGCTAAACATGAGGTTTAATGAGAGGGTGAAATCCATGTTCTAGCTGATGATGACTAATTTAAATTTTATGTTATGTTATTTACATGAGGTTTAATGAGAGGGTGAAATCCATTTTCTAGCTGATGATGACTAATCTAAATTTTATGTTATGTTATCCACATGCATCGTTGTTTACTGTCACACACTTCGTTCATTCCATTTTTCAGCACACTATCTTGTGTCCTTCAATGTGAATATTGTCCTTTCATTCATGTCCCTCCACCAGCTTGTCCTGCTTTGCGGCAGCTACCTGCCCAACTCTAAGTATCTACTCATCAGCTGACCACTGTCCAAAATTCACCACCACTGATTAGCCACATTTATTAAGTCCTTATCCATTGAAAATCCTCTACACTTATAATTCTGTTATTTCTGTCTTCAGAACCCTAAGTAATTTCCTTTAGATTTCAAGCTCATCACCATTTTAATGTCCTTTCATCCAGAATCTATTTAACTAATATTCTTTCAAATTTAAAACATAGAAAGAGGACATCAGCCCGACTTTTATAAATTTATTTGCAAAAATATTTCTCAGCTGGGCTATTATTACAATGGTCTAGTTAGGCACAAATGTAATTTGATGGGAAAATAAATGAAAGCTGGAGGTAGGGGGGTGGGGGTGTTACTGATACAAAGGTATTTAGTTTAAAAATATAGTTAACTGAATGTCTCACAGTCGTGTGTTTTCATAAAACAAACAAGTACTGCAAAAACTTTCTTCCCTTTCTTCAATCAGCTCTGAATCTTTTCCAGAAAATGCAATGGCAAGAGTATTCTTTCTGATGCAAATGAGTTTTACCATGCTGGGATAATCCGTGGATTTATTCAGTCTGCTTTACTGTGTGCCACTGCACATTTCTCTTGTTACACAATGAGAGTAGGAGTGACTACAGAATATGTACTATCTCTATCAAACACTTTCTGATGAAAATTTAGGTTGCTTTGGACCATACCTACTCTAAATATAGAAAATAGGTGCTGGAGTAAGCCCTTCCAGCAAGCAATGCCATTCAATCTGATCATGGCTGGTCATCCAAAATCAGTGCTCCGTTCCTGCTTTTTCCCCCATTTCCCTTGATTCTGTTAGCCTTAAGAGCTATATCTTACTCCCTCTTGAATACATCAAGAGACGTATACTCTTCATTCTTTCGAGAGCAATATATTCTTTTATACATTTACTAAATGGAACATTTAATGAAATATATGCTTATATTTTGTATGTGAGTGGGCACCACTACTGATTAAATGGATGTCCAAAAAATCTCCAAAGCAAATCAAGCACAGGGACAAATTGAATGATTCATTTCAATTAGATTGTTTTACACTGAAGATACTAGAATATATCACAACAATATAAGAACATAAAAACAGGAGTCAGAATATGGCATGTGACTCCTCTGCCCTTCTCTGCAATTAATTAAAATCATGGCTGATCTGATCTTGGACACCATTTACTAACCTCTTCCATGTGACACTTGACTCCCTTATAGGTCAAAACTCTATTTCAGCCATGATTATAGCCAGAGATGTATTTGTTCAGCCCTCCCTCCTACCGATCCATCCTCCACAGCTTGTCGGGATTGAGAATTTCACAGGTATATTGATATATAGGGGATATAACTGATAGAAAGAGGTGGGAGGAAGGGGTGGGCAAGTTTTGCCAAGTGATAGGTTAATCTAGGTGAGGAGGAGTTGATTGACAGAAGAGTCTGGTTGAAAAGAGAAAGGTGGAGGTGATAAGTGAAGAAGATAGTCATGCAGTATGGAAACATTCCCTTTGGCCCAAGTCCATGCTGACCAATGGTCCCATTTCCCGATGTTTGGCCCTTATTCCTTTGAACCTTTCCTATTAATATACCATCTAAACATCTTAAGTTGTATACCACAACTTCTTCCTCTGGCAGCTTGTTCCATATACCCACCACCTAATGTGTGAGAAAACGTTGCCCGTCAGGTTCCTATTATTTTTTTGATTTCCCTGCTCTGGGAAAACGACTGGGCATTTATCCTATCTATTCTCCTCATGATTTTATATGCGTCTGAAAGGAGATCCCACAGCCTTTAGTGCCCCAAGGAATAAAGTCCTAGGCCGTGCAAACTTTTCCTATATCTCAGCCCTGTTAACGCCCACGTATATCTTCTCTTTCCAATTTAATGGCATCAGTCCAATAGCAGGGTGACTAAAATAGAACCCAATACTCCGTGCGGCCTCACCAATGTCTTCTAAAACTGCAACCTAAGGTCCCAACTTCTATGTTAAAGAAGGAACTGCAGATGCTGGAGAATCGAGGGTTACACAAAAAGCTGGAGAAACTCAGCGGGTGCAGCAGCATCTAAGGAGCGAAGGAGATAGGCGACGTTTCGGGTCGAGACCCTTCTTCAGACTGGTCAGGGATCAGGGAAACGAGAGATATAGACGGTGATGTGGAGAGATAAAGAACAATGAATGAAAGATATGCAAAAAAGTATCAATGATAAAGGGAACAAGCCATTGTAAGCTGTTTGTGGTGTGAAAATGAGAAGCTGGTGCGACTAGGGTGGGGGAGGGAGATAGAGATAGAGGGAATGCCAGTGCCCGAGGGCTGATGGAGAGGTGGGAAGGGGAGGAGACAGCAAGGGTTAACAGAATTGAGAAAATTCTGTCCCAACTCATCACAAATGGCCTCATTCTTCAGAGAACGGGGATTCCCCTCCCCCACTATTGATGAGGCTCGCACCAGGGTCTCCTCCATACCCCGCAACACTGCCCTCGCTCCCCATTCCCCCACTCGCAAACAGGGCAGAGTCCCCCTGGTCCTCACCTTTCACCCCACCAGCCGGCAAATACAACACATAGTCCTCCGCCAGTTTCGCCACCTCCAACGTGACCCCTCCACCCGCCACATCTTCCCATCTCCCCCCCTGTCTGCCTTCCGCAAAGACCGCTCCCTCCGCAACTCCCTTGTCAATTCTTCCCTCCCCTCCCACTCTACCCCTTCCCCGGGCACTTTCCCTTGCAACCGCAAGAAATGCAACACTTGTCCCTTCACCTCCCCCCTCCACTCCTTTCAGGGACCCAAGCAGTCCTTCCAGGTCCGACAGAGGTTCACCTGCACCTCCTCCAACTTCATCTACTGCATCCGCTGCTCCAGATGCCAGATGATCTATATCGGTGAGACCAAGCGGAGGCTTGGCGATCGCTTCGCCGAACACCTCCGCTCGGTCCGCAATAACCAACCCGACCTCCCGGTGGCTCAGCACTTCAACTCCCCCTCCCATTCCACATCCGACCTCTCGGTCCTGGGCCTCCTCCACGGCCAGAGTGAGCAACACCGCAAGCTGGAGGAACAGCATCTCATATTCCGCTTGGGGAGTCTGCATCCTTTGGGCTTGAATATGAATTTTCTCAATTCTGTTAACACTTGCTGTCTCCTCCCCTTCCCACCTCTCCCTTAGCCCTCGGGCCCTGGCATTCCCTCTATCTCTATCTCCCTCCCCCACCCCAGTCGCACCAGCTTCTCATTTTCACACCACAAACAGCTTACAATGGCTTGTTCCCTTTATCACCGATACTTTTTTGCATATCTTTCACTCATTGTTCCTTATCTCTCCACATCACCGTCTATATCTCTCGTTTCCCTGATCCCTGACCAGTCTGAAGAAGGGTCTCGACCCGAAACATCGCCTCTCTCCTTCGCTCCTTAGATGCTGCTGCACCCGCTGAGTTTCTCCAGCTATTTGTGTACTTCTATACTCAGTTACTTGACAAATGAAGGCCAGCATGCCAAAAGCCTTGTTCACCACCCTCTCTGCCTGCGATGGCACTCCCGGGGAATGGTGTGCCGGTACTCTATTCCCTCTGTTCCACAAAAAGGTTTAAGGCTAGTAACCAAAGTGCACAAGACAAATTATGTCTGTTATTACAAAACATCTATCCAATTGCTGTTGATTGAATCTTGTGCTAACTATAAAAAATTGAGGCAGAGCAATTAGAACAGATCTATATAAAAGTGACTAGAAAAATTACTGCACTTTTATGAACAGATCACAGCAACAATCCAAAAGTTAATTTTATTGAAACTTGTTTGTCATTTTGTCAGTAAAAACTAAGACATAACATTTCATATTAACTACACTGTTCCACGGTGCATTTATTTTGGGTGCTACAGGCTGTAGATCAGTTCCAAAGCACACCATTTTGGACGTCCAACATCCTCTCCAACCCTATACAATGAACACACATTCAGCAGCAGCCAAGGCCCTGACTTACATCATCAACTATTTTCCAATTAGCAACTGAAATATTTGTTCCTTGATGCACCTTTACAGAATTTGATACTCTTTAGAATTCTTCATTATGAATAAAATTAAAAGATTTACACTGAGCCTGATGCTTCCAGCACACAATCAAAACAACATGTGAAGCAGGTTTAATGTGCACCTCACACACAATGTTGGCCTGCTAAAAGAAAACCTCTGCTTCTTGGTTTGCTCCAGAGGGGTTCTGCAAAGTCTGCGAAGTACCAAGATGTAGCGTAGTCATAAGTCACATAAGGCTGAGCCAGGCACATCCACGCTCCTTGAGACTGCTTGCAGACTATCTAGCAAGTCTGCCAATGAATCATATTTCATTGTGTATGCCCAAGAATATTCATCAGTAGTAAGCACACCAAAGTGCTAATTGAAGATCTTCACTGCAGAACATGTGCAATCTTTACCTGGCCATTTTGCCCAATCCTGGCTGTAGGTAATTTTGCCCATTGATTCCCTGTGGTCAAATCCAGCCTCTAATCATAGAATCATAGAATCATAGAAAATAGGTGCAGGAGTAGGCCATTCGGCCATTCGAGCCCGCACCGCCATTCAATATGATCATGGCTGATCATCCAACTCAGTATCCTGTACCTGCCTTCTCTCCATACCCCCTGATCCCTTTAGCCACAAGGGCTACATCTAACTCCCTCTTAAATATAGCCAATGAACTGGCCTCAACTACCTTCTGTGGCAGAGAATTCCACAGACTCACCACTCTCTGTGTGAAAAAAGATCTTCTCATCTCGGTCCTAAAAGACCTCCCCCTTATCCTTAAACTGTGACCCCTTGTTCTGGAGTTCCCCAACATCGGGAACAATCTTCCTGCATCTAGCCTGTCCAACCCCTTAAGAATTTTGTAAGCCTCTATAAGATCCCCCCTCAATTTCCTAAATTCCAGCGAGTACAAGCCGAGTCTATCCAGTCTTTCTTCATATGGAAGTCCTGCCATCCCAGGAATCAGTCTGGTGCACCTTCTCTGTACTCCCAGTATCCAAGTTAGACAGATGAGACAGCAGGATGAAGCAGGTATGCTATTACCTGACTTTGCATTCCTGGTCATTAACTAATTTCAGTACACTTATGTGTTATCTAAGGGTAGATCTAAAGGTAAACGGGGCATTTTGAGAATGGCAGGCAGTGACCAGTGGGGTACCGCAAGGCTCAGTGCTGGGACCCCAGCTATTTACAATATATTAATGATCTGGATGAGGGAATTGAATGCAACATCTCCAAGTTTGCGGATGACACGAAGCTGGGGGGCAGTGTTAACTGTGAGGAGGATGCGAGGAGGCTGCAAGGTGACTTGGATAGGTTGGGTGAGTGGGCAGATGCATGGCAGATGCAGTATAATGTGAATAAATGTGAGGTTATCCACTTTGGTGACAAAAACAGGAGGATAGATTATTATCTGAATGGTGGCTGATTAGGAAAAGGGGAGATGCAACGAGACCTGGGTGTCATGGTATACCAGTCATGGAAAGTAGGCATGCAGGTGAAGCAGGCAGTGAAGAAAGCGAATAATATGTTGGCATTCATAGCAAAAGGATTTGAGTACAAGAGCAGGGGGGTTCTACTGCAGTTGTACAGGGTCTTGGTGAGGCCACACCTGGAGTATTGTGTACAGTTTTGGTCTCCTAATCTGAGGAAAGACATTCTTGCCATAGAGGGAGTACAGAGAAGGTTCACCAGACTGATTCCTGGGATGGCAGGACTTCCATATGTTAGGTGAGACAGAAGAGTTGCATATGTACACCATTATGTGCTTTTAAATTTTAGGTTCAGTACAGTACAGTGGCATAACCAGTGCAGCCATTGCCTCATAGCTCCAGCTGCCCGGGTTTGATCCTGACCACTGGTACTGTTCATGTGAAGATTGTATGTTCTCCCTGTGGGTTTCCCTCAGGTGCTCCGGTTTCCTCACATATTTCAAAAACTCGCAGGTTGGTAGGTTAATGTTAACTGTAAATTATCCTCAAGCGAGTAATAGAAACTGAGAATGTTGGGAGACAATGACTGATCTCAGTGTAACCTCAACTTTTGCATGTGCTTTTACTTTGAGTTTTCACATTACGAAATAAATTCTGCTTCAATAGTATTCAAATGTATTGTTTCTGCTTTCCTTTGAGGAAACGAGTTCCAAACACTGATGAAGCATTGCAAGAAATAAATTCTCATAATCTCTGTCTCAAGTGCATAACCCCTTAATTTTAAACAATTAACTCAAGCTTCATGCTTCGGAAGCAGAGGGGGGTAGTGAAATGTTTCTTATCGGACTAGAGGCCCGTGACTAGTGGTGTGCATCAGGGATCGGTAATGGGCCCATTGCTATTTGTAGTTTACATCAATGATTTGGATGAGAATGTACAAGTATGATTGGTAATTTTGCAGATTACACTAAAGTAGGTAGTATTGTAGACAGTGAAGATGGTTATCAAAAACTACAGCAGGATCTTGATGAGCTGGGCATGTGGGCGGAGGAATGAATAATGGGGCGTAATATAGTTAAGTGCGAGCTGTTTGGATAGAGGCATTCTGGATAGAGGCATTAGGGCAGGACCTGCACAGTGAATCTTTTAGAGGTGTATAAAATCATGAGGAGAGTTAATAGGGTGAATGCACAGAGTCTTTTACCCAGGGTAGGGAATCAAGAATCAGAGGACATAGGTTTAAGGTAAGAGGGGAAGGATTTCAAAAGAACCTGAGGGGCAATGTCTTTCACTCAGAGAACTGTATTTATATGAAACGTGCCGCCAGAGGAGGTAGTGGAGGCTGATAATATAACAGCAGCTAAAAGGCACTTGGACACATAAATGGATGAAATGGTTAGAGTCATACAGCAGACAAATGAGACTAGCTTAGATGGAGCATCATGTGGGCATGGACGAGTGGGCCAAAGGGCCTGTTTCCATGCTGTAAGGCTCTATGGCCCCGAGTAAGATGTAATTGGGGGAAAACCAGTGGATGTACTATTGTGGGCCTGTCCCACTTAGGCGACTTTTTAGGCGAGTGCAGGAGACTCTGCTCTCGCCTCATGATTGCCACATGGTCGCCACATGTTCGCTGGTGGTCTCTGGTGAGTCTCCTTCATGGTCGCAAGGAGTTTCCACATTCTGGGAACCAGTCGCGGCCTCAGTATGGTCGCCGCAAATTTTTCAACATGTTCAAACTTTTTCTGCGACCAAAAATTGGTTGCCATGTAGAAAATCGATAATCCTGTAGTCTTATGTGCAGTTGTAGTGGGGTAGTCAAGGTACGCTTAGGTAGTTTTAGTTATTCGCCTTTGCTGACCGGGCATTTTCATTGGCTCATTGGGGAAAAAACCGTAAGCACGAGTTTTCAGAACCAAAGATAACCGACCGGTAATGTTAGATGTCCGCCGAACTTCACAGCTATGTATCTCTGGCTTATTAAAAGCTGTCTGTTTTGTTAAAAGTGTCCCCACTCCTTCTCCCCCCTCTTTTAAAGGACTTACCATACACTGTGCTAGCCGTCTTAACCTTCCTGTTCATCGCGGTGTGTGTCTGTATCACCTTGGTTTTGCACCATGTGAATTTCAGACAGCGCTCCCCCGCTTTCCCTGGCCCCTGCCTTTGCGATGTGTTTGCGTGACTGTGTGTGTTCCACTCTGACAGTGGCCGTCCCAGTTCCCGGTTTTTCAGGCGAGTGCCGCAAACTTGACAGTCGCCCTTTAGATTTTCAGAAGAGGTTTGATAAAATGATGCACTAAAGTTTAGTGCAAACACTGACAGGAGTTTGGCTAACCAGTAAGAAACAGAGGCATAAATGGGTGTTTTTCTGGTTGGCAACGTAATCAGTTGTGTCAGTGAGATGGTCATAGTGACTAAAAATATGGTTGATCAGATATGTAGACAACACAAAGATATGTAGGACTGAACAGGACTAAGGAGGCTGCAAAGTTTACAAAGGATGGTACAGTGGCGCAGTGGTAGTGTTGCTGCCTTACAGTGCCAGGGACCCTGGATTGATCCTGACGATGGATGCTGTCTGTATGGAGTTTGTACATTCTCCCTGTGACCACGTACATTTTCCCCAGCTGCTCCGGTGTCCTCCCACACTCGAACGATGTACAGGGGTCTGTGGGTTAAGTGGCTTCGGTAAAAATGGTGTTATCCCCAGTGTGTGGGATGGGGCTTGGTGTATGGGAATCACTGGTCGGCTTGGAGTTGGAGGGCCTGTTTCTGCATAGTATCTCTAAACGGAACTAAACTAAATTAATGATGTGGCCAAAGTCCTGGCAAATTGAGTAAAATGAAAGGGTGTGTGGGGGGAGGGGTTGATATTGACCATTTTATGAGGAAGAAAGAAAAGAATAATATTTAAGTTTTGTGAAATTGCAGAGTTCTGAAATGCAGGCCAAATTGAATGTCTACATCCATGTTGCATAAGGTTTGTATGCAAGTACCGCTAGGAATAAGGAAAGCTAATAAAATGTTATTATATTGTGAGTGGAATAAAATACAAAAATATTGAGGTTATGCTTAAGTCATGTAGGCCTTTCTGCAATTATTTCAGGGTTATTGTGCACTATAAAGGGTTTCATTATTTAAGGAAGGATGCAAGTTTTGGAAGAAATTCTGAGAAGGTTTACAGGATTAATACCTCAAAGAGATGAGTTGTCTAATGTGGAAAGGTCAGATTGGCTATTATCCAATGCCACTTGTTGTCTTCCAGGTCATAATAAACTCCAGAATTACTCCCAGCGCCCAACATAACTTTATACACTACCTATTATAGTCACAGGCTGGCTTCACGTGGAGCAGGCCAGTGTTCAGCACTAATTGGCTTCCTGCTGACGTGTGGACCCAGTCAAGATTGCACAGAGTTGGCTACAACCATGTGAAGTAGCTGACAGCACAAGTTGTCACAGAATCAACTGCCAAACAATAACCATATATTGTGTTCCTCCCATTAGTTTTGGGAGATAATAAAATAAAGACCCTCACAGTACTTCTGTGGCAGGGGGATGGGTACAATAGCAGAGAGGCAGGAGGGTGGAAAATGGGGTAGAAGCATTAGGTAGCAAGGTGAAAGGTAAAAGTGGCAGGCAGACAAAACCAGGGCAAAAATCAAAAAGGGACACTTTTCAGCAAAATTGTATAAGGGGTAAATGCGTTGTAAAGACAAGCCTGAAGGCTTTGTGTCTCAATGCAAGGAGTATTCGTAATAAGGTGGACGAGTTGAACGTGCAGATAGATATTAATGATTATGATATAGTTGGGATCACGGAGACATGGCTCCAGGGTGACGTAGGCTGGGAGCTGAACATCCAGGGATATTCAATATTCAGGAGGGATAGAGAGAAAGGAAAAGGTGTGGGGTAGCGTTGCTGGTTAGAGAGGAGATTAAAGCAATGGAAAGGAAGGACATTAGCTTGGAGGATGTGGAATCGGTATGGGTAGAGCTACAAAACACTAAGGGGCAGAAAACGCTGGTGGGTGTTGTGTACAGGCCACCTAACAGTAGCAGAGAAGTTGGGGATGGTATCAAACGGGAAATTAGAAATGCGTGCGACAAAGGCAAAACAGTTATAATGGGTGACTTCAATCTACATATAGATTGGGTTAATCAAATTGGCAGGGGTGCTGAGGAAGAGGATTTTTTGGAATGTAATGCGGGATAGTTATCTAAATCAACATGTAGAGGAACCAACGAGAGAGCAGGCTATTTTAGACTGGGTTTTGAGTAATGAGGAAGGGGTAATTAGCCGTCTTGTTGTACGTGCCCCCTTGGGCAAGAGTGACCATAATATGGTTGAGTTCTTCATTAGGATGGAGAGTGACATTGTTAATTCAGAAACAATGGTTTCTGAACTTAAAGAAAGGTAACTTTGAGGGTATGAGACGTGAATTGGCCAAGATTGACTGGCAATTAATTCTAAAAGGGTTGACGGTGGATATACAATGGAAGACATTTAAAGACTGCAATGGATGAACTACAAAAATTGTTCATCCCAGTTTGGCAAAAGAATAAATCGGGGAAGGTAGTGCATCCGTGGATAACAAGGGAAATCAGGGATAGTATCAAAGCAAAGGATGATGCATACAAAGTAGCCAGAAAAAGCAGCATACCAGAGGACTGGGAGAAATTCAGAGACCAGCAGAGGAGGACAAAGGGCTTAATTAGGAAAGGAAAAATAGATTATGAAAGAAAACTGGCAGGGAACATAAAAACTGACTGCAAAAAGTTTTTATAGATATGTGAAGAGAAAGAGGTTAGTTAAAACAAATGTAGGTCCCTTGCAGTCAGAAACAGGTGAGTTGATCATGGGGAACAAGGATATGGCGGACCAATTGAATAACTACTTTGGTTCCGTCTTCACTAAGGAAGACATAAATAATCTGCCTGAAATAGCAGGGACTGTGGGTCAAAGGAGGAATGAGTGAAATCCAGGTCAGTCGGGAAGTGGTGTTGGGTAAATTGAATAGATTAAAGGCCGATAAATCCCCAGGGCCAGATAGGCTGCATCCCAGAGTACTTAAGGAAGTAGCTCAGGAAATAGTGGATGCATTAGTGATAATCTTTCAAAACTCTTTAGATTCTGGAGTAGTTCCTGAGGATTGGCGGGTAGCAAATGTAACCCCTCTTTTTAAGAAGGGAGGGAGAGAGAAAACGGGGAATTACAGACCAGTTAGTCTAACATCGGTAGTGGGGAAACTGCTAGAGTCAGTTATTAAAGATGGGATAGCAGCACATTTGGAAAGTGGTGAAATCATTGGACAAAGTCAGCATGGATTTACAAAAGGTAAATCATGTCTGACGAATCTTGTGGAAATTTTTCGAGGATGTAACTAGTAGCGTGGATAAGGGAGAACCAGTGGATGTGGTTATATCTGGACTTCCAGAAGGCTTTCGACAAGGTCCCACATAAGAGATTAGTATACAAACTTAAAGCATACGGTATTAGGGGTTCAGTATTGATGTGGATAGAGAGAACTGGCTGGCAAACAGGAAGCAAAGAGTAGGAGTAAACGGGTCCTTTTCACAATGGCAGGCAGTAACTAGTGGGGTACGCAGGGCTCAGTGCTGGGACCCCAGCTATTTACAATATATATTAATGATCTGGATGAGGGAATTGAAGGCAATATCTCCAAGTTTTGCGGATGACACTAAGCTGGGGGGCAGTGTTCGCTGTGAGGAGGATGCTAGGAGACTGCAGGGTGACTTGGATAGGCTGGGTGAGTGGGCAAATGTTTGGCAGATGCAGTATAATGTGGATAAATGTGAGGTTATCCACTTTGGTGGCAAAAACAGGAAAGCGGACTATTATTTAAATGGTGGCCGATTGGGAAAAGGGGAGATGCAGCGAGACCTGGGTGTCATGGTACACCAGTCATTGAAAGTAGGCATGCAGGTGCAGCAGGCAGTGAAAAAAAGCGAATGGTATGTTAGCTTTCATAGCAAAAGGATTTGAGTACAGGAGCAGGGAGGTTCTACTTCAGTTGTACAGGGTCTTGGTGAGACCACACCTGGAGTATTGCGTGCAGTTTTGGTCTCCAAATCTGAGGAAGGACATTATTGCCATAGAGGGAGTGCAGAGAAGGTTCACCAGACTGATTCCTGGGATGTCAGGACTGTCTTATGAAGAAAGACTGGATAGACTCGGTTTATACTCTCTGGAATTTAGGAGATTAAGAGGGGATCTTATAGAAACTTACAAAAATTCTTAAGGGGTTGGACAGGCTAGATGCAGGAAGATTGTTCCCGATGTTGGGGAAGTCCAGGACAAGGGGTCACAGCTTAAGGATAAGGGGGAAATCCTTTAAGACCGAGATGAGAAAGACTTTCTTCACACAGAGAGTGGTGAGTCTCTGGAACTCTCTGCCACAGAGGTAGTTGAGGCCAGTTCATTGGCTATATTTAAGAGTGAGTTGGATGTGGCCCTTGTGGCTAAGGGGATCAGAGGGTATGGAGAGAAGGCAGGTACGGGATACTGAGTTGGATGATCAGCCATGATCATATTGAATGGCGGTGCAGGCTCGAAGGGCTGAATGGCCTACTCCTGCACCTAATTTTCTATGTTTCTATGTTTCTATGTACTTCGAAGCCCAACAAACCGACAACTACAAATATGACTCGCTTGTACTCGCTGGAATTTAGAAGATTGAGGGGTGATCTCATAGAGACTTACAAAATTCTTAAGGGGTTGGACAGGCTAGATGCAGGAAGATTGTTCCCGATGTTGGGGAAGTCCAGGACAAGGGGTCACAGTTTAAGGATAAGGGGGAAGTCTTTTAGGACCGAGATGAGAAAATCGTTTTTCACACAGAGAGTGGTGAATCTGTGGAATTCTCTGCCACAGAAGGTAGTTGAGGCCAGTTCGTTGGCCATATTTAAGGGGGAGCACTTTGGATGTGGCCCTTTGTGGCTGAAGGGATCTGGGGTATGGAGAGAAGGCAGATAGACAGGATACTGAGTTGGATGATCAGCCATGATCATATTGAATGGCGGTGCAGGCTCGAAGGGCCGAATGGCCTGCTCCTGCACCTAATTTCTATGTTCCTATGTTTCTATGAGTGGGATGATTTATGTGACATGTGTGAAGTACATATGTATTATTTTTGCAGTTGAAAAACAGAAGCAAGCTAATGCCCCTTAGGAAACCTGAACGGAAAGCTCTGGTGACCTTGCCCGCGACCCAAGGTTTCCATGAGGTCGCCGGAGGCTTTGGTCACTCGCCTGGTAAGCCTCGACATGGATCGACCAAAGCATGAGCTGCATCTACCGACCAAAGATCCTATAGAATCTTTGCTATCGGCCACACACACACATCGCAAATGTGGGAGCCATGGAGAGCAGAGGAGCGCTGTCTGCACGATGAAATAAATGATTAATTAGTCTCAAGTCGGTGTGGTGTGGTGCATACTGTATATCCTCATTTATGTCCGATCTACTTTGTCGCACAAAACGAAAAATGAAAGCACTTGCACTGTCTATGTCAAAGGGCTGGCATACAGTGCTCTCCATAATGTTTGGGACAAAGACCCATTATTTATTTATTTGAGTATGTACTCCATAATTTGAATAGAAGAAATCACATGTGGTTAAAGTGCACATTGTCAGATTTTGATAAAGGGTATTTTTACACATTTTCGTTTCGCCATGTAGAAATTACAGCAGTGTTTGTACATAGTACCCCCATTTCAGGGCACCATAATGTTTGGGACACATGGCTTCACAGGCATTTGTAATTGCTCAGATGTATTGAGAGAATGCTGCGTAGTGTTGCGAGATTAATTCCTGGCACGGCGCGAAAGTCATATGTTGATAGAATGGAGCGACTGGGCTTGTATACTCTGGAATTTAGAAGGATGAGAGGGGATTATTGAAGCATATAAGATTATTAAAGGATTGGACATGCTAGAGTCAGGAAACATGTTCCCAATGTTGGGGGAGTCCAGAACCAGGGGCCACAGTTTAAGAACAGGTGGTGGGCCAATTAGAACGGAAATGAGGAAAAAAAAATCTCCCAGAGAGTTGTGAATCTGTGGAATTCTCTGCCTCAGAAGGCAGTGGAGGCCAATTCTCTGGATGCTTTCAAGAGAGGGTTAGATTGAACTCTTAAATGTAGCAGAGTCAAGGGATATGGGGAGAAGGCAGGAACGGAGTACAGTTTGTGGATGTTCAGCCATGATCACAGTAAATGGCGGTGCTGGCTCGAAGGGCCAAATGGCCTACTCCTTCGCCTATTGACTATTGTCTATTGTCAAAACAAGCATAAGCTAAAGATGGCTACAATATGGGCCTGGCAGAGCATCACCAGAGAATACACCCAGCGACTAGTGATGTCCATGAATCGCAGACTTCAAGCAGTCATTGCATGCAAAGGATATGCAACAAAATACTAAACGTGACTACTTTCATTTACATGACATTGCTGTGTCCCAAACATTATGGTGCCCTGAAATGTGTGGACTATGTATAAACACTGCTGTAATTTCTACTTGGTGAAATCAAAATGTATAAAAATGGCCTTTATTAAAATCTGACAATGTGCACTTTAACCACATATGATTTTTTTTTCTATTACAAATTTTAAATTGTGGAGTACAGAAGCAAATAAATAAATGATACAGAGCCCTCCAAACATTGGAGGGCACTGCATATTTGTTAGATATTGATAAATTATGTGTACAATTAAATGTAAAACTGTACAATTTGAAACATCCAAATTTCTCACGAGAAAAGAACTGCTCAATAAAATCATGGCAGTGGGAATCAGCTCAACTAAATATTTTTTCTCTCTGCTCGTTAATGCTCCAAAACACACAGCACAAAATGCCACAGATTTGGCAACAAAAAACTGATGATGTGAATGAAGAGGGTTTTGTGATAAGATCATCATCTGCTGCAAGACTCTGGGGTTTGCGGCATCTCTCCGAGGACAACAGCAGCCCTGATAAATGTCCCATTGTGAACAGATGCAGCTCAGATAACACAAAGCCACTCCGTCCCTTCTCTGTTTATTTTGCACCTTATGCTAAAAAAGGAGAAATGCTGGGGTGTTGCTCGGTTTCCACTTTACTTCCACAAAAAACATAATTCATTCTAAATCTATCGTCAAGTAGTTTTTAAGTAACAGGTTAGTTTGGTTAGATTTAAAGCAGGAGACATATGTGGGATGAAATTTCACAGTTGAGAAGGAAATGTCAACCTTTTTGATAAGAGAGCGATTAACTTTTTTCCTGATGCTATTATGAAGCTGTATTGAACAAAATGCATCATTTATAACCTGTAGCACCGGTTGGAGACATGTTTTTAAACACATAAAGACCTTTTTTCTTTGCGACTAAAGAGCCTGTCCCACTGACGCGACCTTTCAGCCACTGTCTTCGACCTTCAAGCTCAAGGGTACTCGCTTGAAAAACCTCGAGCTGGATCGACCGTCAGCGATGAAACCGCGAGCTGGATCGACATGACCGCACACACACAAACACATCGCAAAGGCGGGACCAGGGAAAGCGGGGGAGCGCTGTCTGAAATTCACACCCGCGATGAACAGGAAGGTAAAAGACGGCTCCACAGTGTACGGTAAGTCCTTTAGAGAGTGCAGGGGGGGTGGGAGGGATAAGGAGTGGAGACACTTTTAAGAAGCCAGACAACTTATTATAAAATTTAGCGGGCATTTAACGTTACTGGTTGGTTTTCTTGGTCCTGAAAACTACAATGAGCCAATTAAAATGCCCAGTCAGTGAAGGAGATTGCCTACGCCTGCCCTCGACTGCCTTTAACTACAAAGCGACCCCACTCCACTGCACTTCGAGTTCAAAAGAACCTTGCCGACCAATTTTTACTCGCGGAAAATTTTTCAACATGCTGAAAATGTTTCCTCGACCAAACTGAGGCCGCGAATATGCGGAACTTCCCTCGAGCATGAAGGAGAGTTCCCATCACCTCATAGGACCTCCTAGGACCACGTGTCGACCATGCTGCAAGTTTTAGTCGAGGGCAAACTCTTCTAAACTCGCAGATTAGGTCGCTGCAGTGAGACAGCCCCTTAAACATGTGGTTAAAGTGCACATTGTCAGATTTTATTAAAGGCCATTTTTATACATTTTGGTTTCAATGTGTTTATACATAGTCCCCCAATTTCAGGGCACCACAATGTTTGGGACTCGGCTGTTTTCACACAGTCGTGTGGTGATGCCTGTATGGTCGTGAGTGGTCTCCTCTCGCCTAAAGAGTTGTAACGTTTTTCTGGTCGCCGCTGGATTTTGAAATGTTCAAAACTTTTTGGCGACTGTGGGCTTGAACGTAGCTTGTCTTCTCCTGTCGTAGGTGCTGTCGTAGGTTGTCGCCAGGATGACGCAAGTTGTCGCCAGGTGACGTTGGTTGTCGCTGGGTGCTGACTTGGGTGAATTCCATTGGCGACTACCTACGTCAACCGGCGACAGGTACCGGCGACTGAATTGTCTTCAGTTGTCGCTGACAGGGTCGTTTCTTGTCGTAGTTTGTCGTGGGTGGACGTAGATTGACTTTGATTGTCGTAGGTTGTCGCCTGTGTGGTCGTAGCTGTGGTCGTAGGCGTAGTCGTAGGTGGACGTCCTAAGTCGTGATGATTGGGTCGACTAGGTGGTAGGTTTTTGTAGACATTGTCTTAGGGGAGGATCCAGTTGCCGCTTTTTAGGCGACCTGGTACGACTGTGACAGTCGCCGGCAGTCACCGATAAGTTCACCAACATTGGGAACATTTTTCCTGCATCCAGCTAGTCCAGTCCTTTTATAATTTTATATGTTTCTATAAGATCCCCCCTCATCCTTTCTAAATTCCAGTGAATACATGCCTAGTCTTTTCAATCTTTCCTAATATGACAGTCCCGCCATCCCAGGGATCAATCTCGTGAACCTACGCTGCACTGCCTCAATCACAAGGATATCCTTCCTCAAATTAGGAGACCAAAACTGAACACAATATTCCAGATGTGGTCTCATCAGAGCCCTATATAACTGTAGAAGAACATCTTTACTCCTATACTGAAATCCTCTTGTTATGAAGGCCAACATTCCATTAGCTTTCTTCACTGCCTGCTGTACCTGCACGCCAACTTTCAGTGACCGGTGTACAAGGACACCCAGGTCTCACTGTACCTCCCCCTTACCTAACCTAACCCCATTGAGATAATAATCTGCCCCCTTGCTTTTGCCACCAAAGTGGATAACCTCACATTTATCTATATTATACTGCATCTGCCACGCATCTGCCCACTCATTCAACCTGTCCAGGTCACCCTGCAACCTCCTAACATCCTCTTCACAGTTCACACTGCCACCCAGCTTTGTGTCATCCACAAAACTGCTAGTGTTGCTCCTAATGCCCTTTTCCAAATCATTAATATATATGGTAAACAGTTGCGGCCCCAACACCGAGCCATGCGGCACTCCACTCGCCACTGCCTGCCATTCTGAAAAGGACCCGTTCACTCCTATTCTTTGCTTCCTGTCTGCCAACCAATTTTCTACCCACGTCAACACCCTATCCCCAATACCATGTGCTCTAATTTTAGTCATCAGTCTCCCGTGTGGGACCTTATCAAAGGCTTTCTGAAAGTCTAGATACACTACATCCACTGGCCCCCCTTCATCCATTTTAGTTGTCACATCCTCAAAAAATTCCAGAAGATTAGTCAAGCATGATTTCCCTTTCATAAATCCATGTTGACTTGGACTAATCTCTTTACTGTTATCCAAAATGCCCCATTATTACCTCTTTAATAATTGACTCCAGCATCTTTCCCACCACCGAAGTCAGGCTAACTAGTCTGTAATTCCCCGTTTTCTCTCTCGCTCCTTTCTTGAAAAGTGGGATAACATTAGCTATCCTCCAATCCACAGGAACTGATCCTGAATCTATTGAACATTGGAAAATGATCACCAATGCGTCCACTATTTCCAGAGCCACCTCCCTGAGGACCCTGGGATGCAGAACATCAGGCCCCGGGGATTTATCATTCTTTTATCAGTCCTTTAGTAAAAACAGTTTTTAATTTGAGTTGGCTTTCTCACATTTATTAGAGTTGTTAATATTAAGGGATAGATTTTCAACTTAACACGTGTGTAAAATTGGCATTGCACATCAGCCATCTGTTCTAGAAACCACTCAATTTTCATATCTATTCAATTCTATGGAACTGAAAGTCAGTTTGTTTTGATAACACGCCACTGAATCACACTGCCAAGTTTACATCAGGGCACGATGCTCAGTATCTGTTATGTTGTATTTGAAATACTGTTACTGATGAGGAAGGCTATTTTCATGTCATGGTTCATCAATCCAGATAAATCCTAAAGCAGTATGCCATATATCTAAGAGTTTAGTCCTCGTTGATCACTCTTTGTACGAAGAAGAATTTCCTGTTAACTAATAATTTCTAGTTTAAACTTGTGTTTTTAATAATTATTCTCGATTTAATCTTGTTTTCTTTTCCTATTATTCATTTTACCTTTCTCACTTGCTATTTCATTACAAGCTATATGATACTTTTCAGCTGCTTCTTTTCCAGACTCAAAAATACTTTTTTTTCAGTTTTTCATCTTAATTCAGACTTCTCACACCACTGATAGTTTCATATCTTGTCTCAGCACTGCATTGGAGTCGTTGTCAATAATTTGAATGGGGCACTATATTTAAAATGTAGGGTGACCAGACTGCCTTACAATTAAAAGTGTTGATGAGTCATTCTCTTTATCACCAGTGTGGATAAATACAAAGCCTTTAATTAAAATATTATCTATGAAGCCAGGCAATTGGCATTTCTGCATTGGTACCAGTTGAATTTCAGATTTAGAAAACTACATCTGTGAATTATAGATCTAAAACATGTATGCTATTTACACAGTGACAGCAAAAAGCATCATCATGAAGTGAAAGTAGCTCTGAGGTTGCAGCACTCAATGTTGTTATTTGGCAAAAACCACAGCAATCATGAAAATGCTAATCTGCCCTTGTATGTGCATTAGAAACATAGAAATTAGGTGCAGGAGTAGGCCATTCGGCCCTTCGAGCCTGCACCGCCATTCAATATGATCATGGCTGATCATCCAACTCTGTATCCCATACCTGCCTTCTTTCCATACCCTCTGATCCCCCTAGCCACAAGGGCCACATCCAACTCCCTCCTAAATATAGCCAATGACTGGCCTCCACTACCCTCTGTGGCAGAGAGTTCCAGAGACCCACCACTCTCTGTGTGAAAAAAGTCCTTCTCATCTCGGTCCTAAAGGATTTCCCCCTTATCCTTAAGCTGTGATCCCTTGTCCTGGACCTCCCCAACATCGGGAACAATCTTCCTGCATCTAGCCTGTCCATCCCCTTAAGAATTTTGTAAGTTTCTATAAGATCCCCTCTCAATCTCCTAAATTCTAGAGAGTATAAACCGAGTCTATCCAGTCTTTCTTCATAAGACAGTCCTGACATCCCAGGAATCAGTCTGGTGAACCTTCTCTGCACTCCCTCTATGGCAATAATGCCCTTTCTCAGATTTGGAGACCAGAACTGTAAGCAATACTCCAGGTGTGGTCTCACCAAGACCCTATACAACTGAAGTAGAACCTCCCTGCTCCTGTACTCAAATCCTTTTGCTATGAAAGCTAACATACCATTCACTTTCTTCACTGCCTGCTGCACAAGTATCCACAACACACCACTGACTATGCTCTCGCACAGCAACTTTTTGAGAAGTAGGCTGTGATTGATGCCCTTAACTTTGCTAAGTCATTACTTTTCAACACGAGCTAATGATCCATGATAATTCACAGTTCTGGTGCTCAACTGCCATGCACATACCAGACTGTTCTCTACTGCTTTGTATTGGCTCTGCTCAATAAGAAGTAATTGGTAGTTAAAACATGAGGGAATTGGGGGAAATGGTAAAGTGTTAGAGGGTGCAACATGAAACAGCACAAAGGTGCTTTTGATTCCAAAATCCCAGATCATTTTAAAAACTGATCAAAGCGACCACCTGGAGGAAAGATTCAAACTTCATCTTACGAGTACTTTTAAAGAAAACAGGGTTTACAAATATGATTCCTTCATGGTGGTTTTCTGCTCATTTTGTCTGTGATGACTAAATTCTGGGATATTGGCGTGTAGCTCTCTTCATGATTCTGAAGGTGCTTTATGGGCCTGTCCCACGTAGGCGACTTTTTAGGCGACTGCAGGAGACTGTGCAGTCGCCACCTGATCTCCACACGTTCGCGTGTGGTTGCCGGGGAGTCGCCTTCGTGGTCGTGAGGAGTTCTCGCATTCTGGGAACTAGTTGTGGCCTCATTATGGTCGCCATGAATTTTTCAACGTGTAGAAAAATTAGCGGCGACTAGAATGAAGCCGCCATAAGGGTAGCGAGAATTCACGTGCCGTAGGTGGGTCGCCAGGAGGTCCTAGCGGGTTGCCAGGAGGTCAAAGGTTCTCTTAGGTTCTCGTAGGTTGTAACCGGTGCTGACCGGTGAACTTCATTGGCTCATTGGGAAAAAAAGGTAAGCAGTAGTTTTCAGAACCAAGGATAATGGTCCGGTAATGTTAAATGTCCGCCGAGTTTCACAGCCATGTATCTCTGGCTTATTAAAAGTTGTCTCCACTCCTTCTCCCCCCCCCCCCCACCATCCACCCCCCCACCCCCCCCTCTTTTAAAGGACTTACTGTGCCCTGTGCTAGCTATCTTAATTACAGCGCCAACCTTCTTGTTCACTGTGGTGTGTGTCTGTATCACCTTGGCTTTGCACCGTGTGAATTTTTTAGACAGCGCTCACCCTGCTTGCCCTGAAGGAAGCGATGTGTTTGTGTGTGTGTGTTCCACTCCGACAGTCGCCGTTCCAGTTGCCGGTTTTACGGGCGACTGCCGGCAACTTGACAGTCGCCGGCAGTCCGCTGAAAAATCGCCCAAGTGAGACAGGCCAATTAGTATAATCAGTGAGACTATAATATGACCATTTTCATGATAGTGATTCTGTGTAGTACAATTTATTTTCTTCAACACCCCATGTTAAACATTCTTCACATTTTTAATGTGCAGGAATTTTGAAGGAATTGTATTCAATAGTAAGGTGATGAGATTTTGGTTTCCTTTGTCTTTCCTTGTTAGCTGCAAGATTTACTATTGCTCCTAAGTTCTACTGAATTCTAACATTTGTTAATAGAGCACTTTAACCAACTGAATCTGACAATAATGCCCCTACTCCATGACAAATATAATGATAAATGGCAAGTTATTTCATGAGACATTAATTTGAAAAAAATAGAAATTGTCCTACTAAAATGGTTTATCTTTCATTCTTCAAAAAATCTAATTGCTACAAGTTGAAATTTGGATCATATATTTTTTTATTGACAATATTTAGTCATATGTGTTCATTTTAATAATAAATCTTGAATGTTCAAGGAATATAGCAGCATTCACAAACCATACAGACTTAAAAATATCCCCCTGTTGCCCAGATACCTATTGCTATCCACTTCCCTATCAATACCAGCATCCTCAAAATGTCCCAATGCACATGATGTTGGAGTTACACATCAGTCTGAGTTTCAGCCAGTGCTAGATATTCCTTCTGGAGAATCTCCTTAATTATTCAGATATTATTGTATGATGTTCAGAATTTAATATGTCATGAATGGCATATTGGCACACAGTAGACTGAAATACCAAAGTCTGAACAAACCTTATTTAATTCAAATAAACTGCAATATATATATATAAGGATGGCCCTTCTCACTGGTCCTAGTACAGGGTTAAAAGCACTATTGCCAGTGAGCATTCGATCCTGCACGATAGATAGGAAAAAGGAAAAATAAATTGTTCTTTCATCCAGAAAGATTGCTTGGGGCCCTGGATTGTGGGGAGGGAGGCTGTAAAAGGGCTGGTACTGCATTTCCTGTAGTCACACTGCAAGATCTGTTGCAGGCGATACAAGTGGAAATAGGAGTGTAAACCAATGCCTCCTAAAGATAAAGTTCCCTTTGGAATAATGACCGAATAGGGGAATATTAGACTGGCCAAGCACAGCATCTCTTTGGAAGAGAAATAAATGGAGAGTGATGCATTGAAAAGAGACAACATGGCAGAGATTGAAATCTGTCCAGATTTTTAGAACAGAGAGAAACGGTGAAAGCAGAAGCACAGGAAAACGAATATGCAGAGCCAAGGGCTCTGTCCACTATAACTGGGAAGAACCATAGAGTTATACAACACAGAAATGGGTCGTTCGGCCAGCAGGTCCGTGCCAATTGCTTTGCCCATCTACACTAATCTTATTTACCCACATTAGACCTGTAAACTTTTATGGCTTGTCTAAAATGTCTCTGTCTCTTATAATTTTATATACCTCTGTCAAGTCACCCATCAGGTTCTTTCACTCTAAGGAAACGAGCCCAGCATATACAATCCCTCCCTTTTACTGGAACCCTTTATCAAGGCCGTATCTGGTGAATCTCCTCAAGTGCAACCACAGCCTTCCTATAGTATGGCGACCCAAAATGTACACGATACTACGAGTGTGACAACTTTGTAAAGTTGCGACATCTTCCAGAGGCACGAAACATGCCTTCTTCACCAACCTATCCAACTGTGTTGTCACTTTCAGGAAACCATGAACTTAAAACTCAATGTCACCCTGTTAAACAAAATGTCTTAGTGCCCTACCTTCCATTCTATCCATATCCAGTAGTCTAGTCATACAACAGAGAAAGAGACATTTCAGCTCACAATGCCTTATCTACCCATTTACCAGATCTTGGTCGAGAGCTATCATGCATTTATAGCAATTCAAGTGTTCATGTTGATACTTAAAAGATAGTGCAAGTTCCTATTTACACCACCCATCTCGGCTGTGTTCTCCAGCTTCTAATCACCCTATCTGGGGAAAAAAAACTCTGATATCCCCTCTAAACCTCTCAATCTAAACCCATAGTCTCTAGTTTTTTATAGCTTTAATACGGGATAAACCGACATGCTATTTATTGTAGTTATTCCCTCATAATTTCGTACACCTTTATATGCCTCCTCTGCTCCAGTGAGAACAAACTGGCCTTTCCAATCTTCCTTCATAACTGAACCAATCTCTCCCAGGCAACAACTTGAATATCCTCCAAACTCACCTCCTTTTTACAATATGACACTAATACTCCAACCATGGCTTAAACAATGTGTTATCAGGTTGCTCCAGAGGCTCTCTGTCCTTACCATCTATGTCAAGCCTAATTAAATCCCATTTGCCTTCTTCATCACCTTATATACCTGTGCTACTACTTTCAGCCATTTTTAGATTTGCACACCAATATTACCCTGTTCATCAAACCTGTATTGGCTCCCATGAACTATAACCTTCTGTACTAATTTTCTATATAGGATATTGTCAAAGGCCTTGTTAAGCTGCATGTGGACTTTATAAACTACAATGCTCTCATCAATATTTCGTTACTACTTAAAATAAATAATTAAAATTGGTCATACATGATCTCCCCCGATCAAAGCCTTGCTGACTATCTTTGAATAATCCCTGTCTTTCCAAATATAGATTAATTTTGTTCATCAGAATATTTCCCAATAACCTCCCCACTATTGACATTAGTTCCTGCTGTCCTTTTTGATTTTAGGTAAGTTGTTGAGAGAAAAAGCTGAGTCTTTAAATAAAGGCTATAGATTTAAGGCAAAAGGGAACGATGTAAAGGGGACCAATAGGGCAACTTTTTCACACAGATTGTGATAAGAATGGAATGAACTGCCAGAGGAAGTGGTGGAGGCTGGTGTAATAAAAAAACATTTACACAGAAATATAGAGATTAGGTACAGGAGTAGGCCATTTGGCCCTTCAAGCCAGCACCACCATTTAATATGGCTGACCATCCAGAATCAGTACCCCGTTCCTGCTTTCTCCCCAAATCCCTTGATTCCGTGTCGCCTGTATGGTCATGAGTAGTCTCCTCAGTTGCCCAAAGAGTCGTAGCATTTTTCTGGCCGCCGCTGGATTTTGAAATGTTCAAAGCTTTTCAGCGACCATGGGTTTGTCACAGCTTGTCTTCTCCTGACGTAGGTGTTGTTGTAGGTTGTAGGTTGTCGCCAAGATGGCGTAGGGTGTCGCAAGGATGGTATAGGTTGTCCCAAGGTTATGTGGGTCGTCGCCAGTACTGACTTCGGTGAATTCCATTGTCATATTCACCAGCAGTCGCCTAAAAAACCGCCGATGTGGGGCAGGCCCATTAGTCCAGTCGCCGTTTTTTCGGCGACCTGCTACGACTATGACAATCACCGGCAGTCACCTAAAAAATCGCCTAATGGGACAGGCCCCTTAGAGCTATATCCAAATCTCTCTTGAATACAACCAGTGAATTGGTCTCTAATACCTTCTGTGGTAGAGAATTCCACAGATTCACAACTCTCTGGGTGAAAACGTTTTTACTCTTCGCAGTCCTAAATGGCCTACCCCTTATTCTTAAACTGAATTTACAGGGATATGGATATGAAAGATTTAGGTGGTTACGGGACAATATGCTTAGTATACTGCATCATTGTACAGTAAACCCTTGTAATAAAGGACCATGGGGTGGAATGATGCGTGTTACGGCCGATTGTCCGCTATAACTAAGAAAGGGATTATCATTGTATGGAGATGAAACAAAGAACTGCAGATGATTGTTAATACACAAAAGGACATAAACTGCTGGTGCAACTCATTAGGTGACATCGGGACCCTTCGTCAGACTAAGTTACTCCAGCGCTTTGTGTCATTTCACCTGAAAACCAGGGGCCGATGCCGCTGGTCTGCACCAACGAGCCCTTCTTCACCCACCGCATGGTCCGATGACAAGGCTGTTGTTGAGAGTCACATTGTAGCCCTTACTTTCTTCAGGCCGCTGCCAACGACAGGACGCATGCGGTCACCATGAGGCTCCCTCCCCTTCCATCTGCTGCTGCTTCAGAGGTCTAGTTTGTTGGAGACTCCAGGGGAGAAGGTGGAGGCGACAGTGGAACGGGGGGGTGGGAGGGGGGGGGGGTGTTGAAGGGGCCGAGTGGACAGAGCAATGGGGAAAAGGGGGGGGGGGGGAAAGGGTGTTCGGCGGTCGACACCGCTGCTGAATTTGAGGGGATCCAAAAATTCTTAGCTTCATTCGCCACGTAAAGAGCGCTGACAAAGTTACAAAGTAGCCCCGCCGGTTCCTCCTCTGTTCCTGCCCCCTTCCTCACAAGTGGCATCCTCCATTATTCTTCCCCCTCCCCACCTCACAGTGGTTACCCCGTGCCCTCATCGACCGTCGACCGCGCGTCGACCCGCATGGCTCCACCTCCGTCGCCGAGGCCCCAACGGCCCAGGCAGGCTTCGCCGCCGGCTTCTCTGCAGCCTCCTGGGAAGCCTGTGGGGGATGAGTCGGGCCTACCGGGCAGGTTTTGGTCCGCGTAGCGGCTCTTCCGTGTGTAAGTCAGGACTACCGGAAGTGAGGGGCAAGGACCTTGTTCCAAGACAGCACATGCAGGTCAGTAAACACCATTTCCATGTGCAAGCTCATCAGTCTACAGATTCTATTCATGCTACTCGCTTAATTGCACTTCACTGGAGCAGAGATGGTGTGTGATCTACCCTTCAGGGATCTGCGATACAAACTCTCCTTCTTTCATGACTTTGGTGTATTCTGCTACCTTGTGGCTCACTGAAAACAGGCTCGACCTCTGATTTCCCCAAGCTCCCCAGAACTGAGCAGGTGGATGATTACCAGATAAAGAGATAGACCATCACCTTCTTATGAGTACAAAGGTTCATCCATGACACTTGTGCCATGTCCCCCAGTAGATCTGTCATATTGGTTGGACAGGATGTGCCCAGGGATTATGACTCAGTGTTTGACACATTGTCTGATGCACAATTTAGATACAGATGTTTATGAAGAGGACTGACCACATCATTTCAGCTGGCGATGGCTACAGTGCCCTCCATAATGTTTGGGACAAAGACCCATCATTTATTTATTTGCCTCTGTACTCCACAATTTGAGATTTGTAATAGAAAAAAAATCACATGTGGTTAAAGTGCACATTGTGAGATTTTAGTAAAGGCCATTTTTATACATTTTGGTTTCACCATGTAGAAATTAGAGCAGTGTTTATACATAGTCCCCCCCCCCCCCCCCCCCCCCCCCCCCCCCCAGAGCTCTCAGCACCTAGCCAAATAAGCCATTATGAGACTGAGAGACAAGAATAAAACTGTTAGACACATCAGCCAAACATTAGGCTTATGAAAATCAACTGTATGGAACATCATTAAGAAGAGACCACTGGTGTGCTTACTAATCGCAAAGGGACTGGCAGGCCAAGGAAGACACAAGAATTCTCTCTGCAGTAAAGAAAAATCCCCAAACACCTGCCCAACAGATCAGAAACACTCTTCAGGAGTCAGGTGTGGATTTGTTAATGACCACTGTCCGCAGAAAACTTCATGAACAGAAATACCGAGACTACACTGCAAGATGCAAATCTTAGCTGTAAAAATAGGATGGCCAAGTTACAGTTTGCCAAGAAGTACTTAAAAGAGCAACCACAGTTCTGGAAAATGGTCTTGTAGGCAGATGAGACGAAGATTAACAAAGTATGGACGAGAGAAGGATCCAAAGATACCATAGTACGTCGTGGAGCCATAAGTTTGAGTATTGGAATGTCGGTAAATGTGTGATTGTATTTCAGTAGCTGAACGATTAGTAGAATTGTTAGTAGGTGAATGATGGTGGTCTGATATAAATAGTAATTGGTGAGTTTAGTGTAAATTGTAGACAGATTACTTTGTTGCTACACACACTGAACTTGACCACATATCAAGTTCAAGTGAGTTTATTGTCATGGTCCCTGATAGGACAATGAAATTCTTGCTTTGCATCCAGCACACAGAACATAGAAGGCATTTACTACAAAACAGATCAGTGTGTCCATATACCATATATAAATATATACACACATGAATAAATAAACTAATGAAGTGCAAATAACAGATAATGGGTTATTAGTTATCAGAGTTTTGTCTGAGCCAGGTTTAATATCCTGATGGCTGTGGGGAAGTAGCTATTCCTGAACCTGGTCGTTGCTGAGATCTGAGATCTGATATCTAAGATCATTAAACTTCTAACAATAATAGAACCATGTCTCCAGAGTTTCACTGGGTGCACGGTCTCCCTGGCAACCCTTTACTTTCCATCTTGGAAGGCATTTTGAGTACCCAAGTATTTTGGATCTCTTTCCAAGTACCTGCCCCTTAAACCTGAATTTTGTGTTCATTTACGTTTGCTACAATAAAATCGAAAAAAGCTGGAATCACCCAACAGATCAGGCAGCATACTTAGGTTCTGATAAAGGGTTTCAGACCTGAATTGTTAACTCTGTTTCTCCTTTTACAGATTTCACATTTCCAGGGTCTGCAGTATTTTTGATTGTATGTATCTGTGCTCCCTGTCTTGTCACCAAATCCCCACAATAATTACAATCAGCAATCACAACTCGTTTAAAAGATGCTGGCATAGACTTTACTTGCACAGCTGGTGCATGAGACCTCTGAAATTGGTCATACTTACTATTATACTTAAATGCAAAATAGATTACAATTCACAGTGATCATCACACAAACCCTTGGACCATATGAAAACCCATATGAAAATCATATGCAAGCAGTGCCTAAACCCACAAAATTAATTCTTATATTGCACCATTTAACGAAAAATTGAACCAGCATGATGAAAAATTTCAGACACTTTGCACGTAAATATTCCCATATCTATGAACTGACCAAAATATCTGATTTCATTAAGCTTACATAAACCCCTATTTATATACTGTAGAAACCATCCTGTAAAATCAGCACACTTTCATGCTCTCTATGTAAATAGAATTTATTAAAGAACTTGTGGTTGTGAATAAGGTTATCTCTCAGTCAAATATTTGGACAACTTAGTTAAAGTCTTTAACAAGTACCTAGAACAAGGTATGAAGTGTTTCACAGATACACACAATTAGATTTGAATTTTATTATTAACGTTGTCCACAATATAAAAAAAATCAAATGGCAGTCATAACCCAAAACGTGGGTAATGTTCATCCCAGAAGCAATATAATTCAATCATGTATTCTTTGGAATTGTTAACCTCAGGGAGCTTTTGTTCATCTATCTATATCATTGTCAAATGAAGACAAATAGTTTAGAAAGACATATGTTACTGATTAGTCTGAGCATTTGTCACAATTACAGCATAGATGGTTCCTGTGCCGTACAATGCATTAATTAAAATACTTAAATAATAATGTAATAATTAGGCGGCAAAAAAATGCTGTGCAGTTACACTGTATTTTACAAATAAATAAAGCTCAATCATTCCAGGGAGAGCTGATATTAAACCTTCTGAGTTTGGAGCTGGCATAGTATAACAGAGAGCAAAGGCAGTGTTAGTTTGAATCTAATAAAGCTAATTTACTCCCAAGTGACAGAAGTGTAAAGCACTGTGCCGTGCAGCATTAATAACTCTTAATGTGGTGGCTGAAAAACATTAACACAAAAAAATAAATAAAAGGTACATTTAATGCAATTCGTTTTATCTCACAAGTAACTTAGTAGGAAACAAAACATTCTTTGAAGGAAAACGAAAATCTATTTGGCATTCATCTAGTTATCAAGCATGGGAATATAATACGGTCTGACATTACCACAGAACATCGACAAGTTTAATGAATCAAAAAGAATCACCACCATTTGTAATCAATACTGTATTGATTGTAAAGGAAGCCAATGGGACTTAAAATGGATAATCTTTTTAGGTTTGTGCAACAAAAAGCAGTCAGATTTTTCGAAGGAAATAATGTTAGCTACCCTTCTTTCACCAAAGCTGTGACAGAAGCCACTTGAAAATCCTAATATTTTTGCCAATAAAATTTTTGATATACCCTATGTCTTACTTAAATAAATTATCTCTGAATCAAAAGACAGCATTCGGTTGCTGAATTGAAATCTGCACCATTTTCTAGGCCTTTTACAACTTACGATAGCTTTGCCACCATAATAATATGATGAAAAATGCCTCGAGAATTTCCACATCACATGAATGTGTAAACCCTTTAGTGACATCTGCTAAACGTACTGATTGTGCAGTGTAATTAATGGCTTAACAGACTTCTATGGCCCTTTTGAAACAGAAACCTTACCTGATTATTTAGGTCACCAATGTTATCAACCCATGCTTCCAATAGGAGAACAAATTAGAGAAACAGGCAAAAAGTCGATGCAGATGATTTGTGATACTCACGGTCTACGGCCCATTAAAATTAATCATTGTGATTAATTCAAACGTTCATTAAAATGAATCACCAGAAAATATGCAAAATAGTTATGATGACTTCCATGCTCAATTCTTTGATCCATATTCTTGTTAGGCAGAATTGGGGCAGCAATTCTGCTTAACCTGAATAGGGGGTATGGGTTAAGGATAGCAAATAATTACAGTGGACTAGAAATTCCAGGGGACTAAAATTTCCAGTGACCAAAATGCTTGTTGGGCATCCAAAGTCCCAGATCTTGTGCATTATTGGAAGGAAGTGCAGACTTTTCAGAATAGAAAATGTGTGTTGTAAGAGGCAACAGGAGCAGTGAAGATTTGATCAGGAAGGCTGGAAGAGCTTCAGAGGAAAACATCATGAGATCGGTTGGGGGGTTTCGGGATCGGAGATTCACAGGATTCAGAGAGGCAGACCTGAGCTTATTGGGATGGCAATGAGATTGGAGGCTTGGCAGAGGATGATGAGGTATACATGGCAAATGACATTAGAGTGATCTATTATGATCCCAGGAAAACGTTGTCTAAGTCGCTTGCAATACTCCAGAAAGGTTGTGGCACAGAGAATGGCATCAATTTATGTGCAAAATAGTTTGGAGAACTGAGTTGGGTAAACAACGGTGACTCATAATAGGAAGCATCACTCGAATATCTGGACTGACAACACGACCGAGAAGTGTTTGTTCTCTTTATAGAAATATAGATTTTCAGTGGCATGATTCTGCAAAACACAGCATTACACAATTACATTTCTGGGGCATTGTTTTAAAATCCTGTTTCTCAGATGACATAAGACAGAACTGGATAATTTATTTTCCACTCACAGTTTTCACTTCTGAACAAAATTATTAATCATTTTTTTGGGAGGGGATGTTCAGCAACATAAATATATATTTTAAACTGTTGTAATGCTTAACTTATCCAACAGAAATAAATTGTGTTACGACATAATATAGCAAAATGCACGGTGTAATTGCTAAAACTGATTATTCTTCTCTCTCATCACCGCAAGCTTAAAATATCCCCCCACCCCAAATTAGTTCAGATAGCCTTGTTAGTAACAGCAAGAAACTGGGATATTACAATATTAATTATGAAAAATATTGCCCGGGTTACTCAGTCAGCAAAAGCAGATGATATGGAGAGCTAACAAGATGCCATATTGATGCACTGTATTAGACCAAATCAAATTCACACCTGCGCTTGTATTGACAACAGCCCTGCTTACATTGTTGGCATTAATCCTTGCAGACAAACTCCAGCAGCCTCTATGGATTGAGGAATAGTGTCACGGGAAGAAAAAAAATACCGGGTGGGAAAATATATTTTCAAACAAACAGGGGATCATGGTAAAAGCACAAAATGAAACAATTCAATCTTTTGAATCTGCACCAGCTCTTTACAAGAATACTGCAGCAATACCTAATACCAGGAAGTAATGTATACATCTCATCCCTGGAACTATTCTGGTGACTCGTTTTGGGGCCCTCTCTACCAATACAGTGGCAAATGAAAGCAGCAGGTGTAAATAAATAGAAATTTGTGCAATATATTATATATGTAAATTACACAGGGTTTGCTCATATGCTTTGTGATAACTTCCCAATCCCATTAACTATTTTACTCCTGCAATACCTTCTCTTAGTTGTCCCTTATTCCAAACTGTGTGGGATATAACAATGATAATTCCTTTATAGTGACCATTGATGCTTATGTGTCAGAAATCACAACCTTTTATTAAATGTTTGCCAAACATAAATAAATAAATAAATAAATAGACATTTAACAAAAAATGAAGTTAGGGCAACTTATTGAGTACAGCCAACAGTACAAAGCATGACTTCACCATCAGAACATGCTTTAGATGTCAAATTCACACAAACAAACCATTACACTGGAGCAAGATTTTTTTTTTGCTACACAAAAAAAAGTCAAAACCCTGCATAACAATAACGGAAAAAAAATCAGAACATTTTCAGCAGAAAGATGTGCCATTTCAAAATCCTGGTGTCCTATCAGACAAATTAAAGCAAATCAAGCATGAAATGAAGCAGAAGAGCCCTGAGATAACGGTCCTCTAAGTCGTTTACAGATTAGGATACGGAGGTGCATCTGGTCTTTGACTGCGGAGGCGGGCAGCTCCTCATTCACAATGCAGTCTGTGCTTGCGATTTACCTTCACTCCCATAAGAGAAGTTATATCTGCAAAATGTTGTTAGCTGACGACATTCAAACAGTATTAAACTGTTAGGGGTTCTTTACCATCTGCTTGCTAATAAAGGCCTCATTTTTCTGCGCAATTAATCCAATTATGTTAAGTGATTCTCTAAAACCTTTACATATTTCATTATAGGCATAGGAAACATCTTTATTGTAAATGCACCTGGGAGAAAGACATTGCAAAACACAGCCTCATCAATTATTTTCAGATATATACAGTTTGTAAAAATAATTTGGCTTCTAAAAGTGTTTGGAATAATATTTTTGAGATAAATGTCTGAGCTTCTCTGCTCATGTTAATTTTAATATTGGATTAAAACATTCAGAAACGTTAAAATTGTTTTGAACAGGGATTTCCTTTTTAATACAATGGTCATGTTTGTTAATACAGTAAGAGGTCTGCATCTTAATCACTCAAACAATTAATTATTTGGCTACAGTCGTCGGCAATATATTTTTTCTCATTCTTGAGATATGAGCATTGCCGATAAGGCTACACTGGAATCACATTTCCAACAGCTCTTCGGGAGGTATTGTTCTGCCATCTTAAACAACTACTATTTTGGTTACGTTAGGTAACAAATTTTAAGATTTTTACCAGATGACTGTGAAAATATATTTTCGAGCCAAAAAGCTGTGACATTAAAAAGAAGCATAGGAGTGGAAGTGTTACATATATTAGCTGGCATTGTCCATCTGGATGGTTGAGGTTATATGATTGTGAAAACCTTGTTGAAGGAATCTTATAGATACCACACAATGCAATCTTCCAACATAAAAACATCCTTTTTGCTCGACACGACTCAAGTCAGCGAACAATTCTCCGTGACTGGTTATGACAAACTTTCCCAACATCTTGCAGATGTCAGTGAATGTGGAAATTAATGTTTAAGGTGATAATTGGGTGCCAATCAATCAGGTGAAATTATCTGTGGAGATGTCAGTGAAGATTTTTGAGATTGCACAATGCCAATCAAATCTAATCTAGCCAATTATTCCCAATTAATTTATCCCATTGAATTAAGGATGCAATAAACAATGTTGCAAACATTGCTGTTAGACACCACATACTCACAGAAATGTTGTACCTTTCACTAGAGATATTCAGGTACAGAGTTCATTGCAAAGACAGTATCGCAAAGACAGAAGAAATAGCAACAGGAGACGGCCTTAGTATCTAGAAATATATTTATCTTTATTTTGAGTGTACTTCCTGACTCTACAGATCCCCAGGATAGGGAATTCCAAAGATTCACCACCCACTGCATAAAAAATCATTACTTCTCTCAGTCCTGGGCACAACTATCCACAGCTGTTCATGAAAGATCTTTCCTCCAAAGTGTGGTCTGAATTGAGTAAAGTTTGCTGCTGAATGAATATGGTCCAGTCCAATCATAGCTCCTCAAATAATAAAATAAATCTCTGTACGCTAAGTCTAAATTCAAGCACAACTTGATATTACTTTGATTGTTACGAGTGTCAGGGGTTATGGGGAGAAGGCAGGGGGATGGGGTGAGGAGGGAGAGATAGATCAGCCAATGGCGGAGTAGACTTGATGGGCAGAATGGCCTAATTCTGGTCCTATCACTTATGACCTTATATAGGAAGTAACACTCTTGTCACAAAAAATGTCAGGTAATAACATTATCCCATAAGAAAGAGTGGCCAATAACCTTCCCTTTACATTTAAAGACATTAGCTCTACAAATCCTCCCACAACAAAATTGTGGGAATCACCATGCACTATAAACTATACGAGCAGTTAACTGGACACACCATATGATGTCTCCAAGGGGAGGTCAGAGATTAGTATCTTTTTGTGAGGCATTTCGCTCTTGACTTTCCTCAAACCTTCCACTGGATACAAGTACAAAAATGAACAACCTTCCACTTTGTCTCTTTAATGCCCCAAATTGTAATTGTACTGGAACAAGATAGCGAAAGACCTTGCTGCAGCATTCTCCAGCATTACAGGCAATACATTGTTGGAGCCTAGAATCTTTGGTGTAACCACTGTAAGCACCAGGCATTTCTGGAAGTGAACTCAACTGGTGCAGCAGCCTGAAAACCTTGACCTCTGGGTCCAAGAACAACTTATTCCCAGCAACACACAGGTTCTTATCCACTGTAGAACTAATCAACTAATATCTCAGCAACTATAATTTAATATGGAGCTTGATTTGATTGCATTAAGGTCTTTGGTTTTGTACTATTATGGTCTGGTTACCTAGTTGTACTGACTATTAATTTAGTATTATTGATTATGATATATTTATTTGCGTGCTTTGCGTTGAAGTACCTGCGTAGCTGAAGCCACTGCTGGTAAACACGTCAATTAAACACTCTTGATTAATGAACAGGTTAAAAATTATGTGCAAATACTGCTGCAAGAAGATCAATGTCCAAAGTCTCATGGACAACACATAGAAAGCTCTTTACATCAGTACCATCAGGCAACATGACAACTTTCAACAGGGGCCTTGCAGTGCCAACAATATTTGGCCTGGCCTGAAGGGCACATAATCAGCATCTGTGCAAAGAACCGAGGCGTCTCCTCCAGATACCCCAGAATTAACTTGATGTTAATGATCAGGAGATGTAGGAGTTAATTAACCACAGATGCATGGTATTCTTGGATTAGACATTCGATTGCATTCCATGAACATTAATGATCCCTGACATCCTGTACACGCCCGAGCCATGGATTCCCCACCGTAGGCATCCCAAAGCAATGAGAGACATCACTTATGTCTTTCCACTGTTTTGGGATACACATAATTCTCCAAATTCACTGCGATAATGAGTGAACCAAGATCATCATTCTCTCCTGAGAAAACATTCTCAGCATCAAAGCTCACATTACCCCCCAGCTAACTCTCAAACAGACCAAAGATAGACACAAAATGCTGCAGTAACTTAGCAGGATAGACAGCATCTCTGGAAAGAAAGAATGGGTGATATTTCGGGTCAAGACCCTTCTTCAGATCCTTCTTTGACTCAAGCAAATCACATCACTCATTTTTTTCTAATACCAGACTCCTAAAACAGAAACCCTAATCTGAACTCCATCATGGCAAGAAATTATGATACAGGGGAACAAAAATCACTTTATGGATATTCTCAAAGCCTATTTTAAAAAGTGGACTGTCCTTTCTGATGTCCTTATTTCCTAATCTAAACAGAGGACCATCCTGAATGAACAGTGAGTTTCTTTGTCAGAAATATACAGAGAAAGCGTTCAGGAGTGCACCATGTCTGACTCTACCCACCCACCTGCCCTCCCATACACCTTCCATTCCACCTGGAACAAATTTTGTAAATCCTATAAAGGTCTCTTCAGCTCCCTCATAAACAAAAGAACTGGAATGGAACCAAGTCATTCCAACCATATGCAATTATCTGCAATATTATTACAACACATATTTTGTGTCCAGGAGCGGAAAAGGCTGCAAAAAGTTGTAAACACTGCCCAGTCCATCATCGGCTCTGACCTCCCTGCCACCGAGGGGATCTATCGCAGTCGCTGCCTCAAAAAGGCTGCCAACATCATCAAGGACCCACACCATCCTGGCCACACACTCATCTCTCCACTGCCTTCAGGTGGATGGTACACAAGCCGGAAATCTGCAACATCCAGGTTCAGGAACAGCTACTTCCCCACAGACATCAGACTATTAAACACAACTTCAAACAAACTCTGAGCTATAACAACCTATTGCACTTTATCTATTTATTTACGTGTATATAAATAAATAAATTATATATATATATATATATAATATATATATATATATATATATATATATATATATATATATAACAATAAACGGTATTGTATTGTGTGTGTGTGTGTGTGTGTGTGTGTGTATATATATATATATATATATATATAGATATATTCTATGGTAAATGGACACACTGATCTGTTCTGTATTTATGCCTACAATATTCTGTTGTACTGCAGCAAGCAAGAATTTCATTGTCCTATCTGGGACACATGACAATAAACTCTCTTGATCTTGACTTGACTTGAAATCAATATATTGTGGGATTTTGTGCCTCTGCTTCAGAGTTCAACTAATAATTAAATACAATTGTTAATTGTACTTTACAGAGGCTTTCTCTGGAACAACATGAGCCATGAGAGAAGTCGAATATAGGAGCAAAGAGGTCCTTTTGCAGTTGTACAGAGCCCCAGTGAGACCCCACCTGGAGTATTGTGTGCAGTTTTGGTCCCCTAATTTGAGGGGACCAAATAAAAGGACATTCTTGCTATTGAGGGAGTGCAGCGTAGGTTTACAAGGTTAATTCCCGGGATATCGGGACTGTCATATGCTGAGAGAGTGGAGTGGCTTGGCTTGTACACTCTGGAGTTTAGAAGGATGAGCGGGAATCTCATTGAAACATATAAGATTGTTAAGGGTTTGGACACGCTAGAGGCAGGAAAGATGTTCCCGATGTTGGGGGAGCCCAGAACCAGGGGCCACAGTTTAAGAATAAGGAGTAAGCCATTTGGAACGGAGACGAGGAAATACTTTTTCTCACAGAGAGTTGTGAGTCTGTGGAATTCTCTGCCTCAGAGGGCGGTGGAGGCAGGTTCTCTGGATGCTTTCAAGAGAGAGCTAGATAGGGCTCTTAAAAATAGCGGAGTCGGGGGATATGGGGAGAAGGCAGGAACGGGGTACTGATTGGGGATGATCAGCCATGATCATATTAAATGGCGGTGCTGGCTCGAAGGGCCAAATGGCCTACTCGTGCACCTATTGTCTATTGAGCTCGTCTACCTCAATGTAAAGTTATTCAAGAGCTGGTCAAAAATAACATTCAATTAAAAGTAAACAAAAATGCTGGAGAGACTCAGTGGGTGAGGCAGCATCTATGGAGCGAAGGAATAGGTGACCTTTCTTCAGACTTCAATTAAAAGTGATAAACAAACCAGCAACATGCTGAATTGCTGGAATTAGATGGCTCCGATATTTAAAATCAGGTAAAATGCAAATTTGCAAGGAGACTGCAGCAGATAGGTTCATATCGAACCTGACATTTTAAGGAGGAAAAACTAAACTGACCGGGCAACAGATTGATCCAACCATCCACCTTCTGTTATACAGCTGTCCATTTTGATTCTAAACCATAATCTTTGGCTTTGTCAGGAAAGTTTAAATTGTTATGAGACTTTGGTTGTATTTGTAATCTTGAGGGTTTTTTCTTCACAACTCTAGTTATTATTTAATATTGATTTTAACATTATATGTGTGCCTTAACGCACATTTGGGTTTCGCATGTGACCTCTGCAAGAATTAAAAAAAGGTTTGCTGCATGATAGCTCAATGCCATCAGTCGGAATGAAGCAAGTCCATCAAATTATAAATGAATTCATCCCTCCACTCCAAATCAGGGTGTTTATGATGAGTTTTTTTCAAACCGCAACAAAAAAGAAAAAAAAACATTTAAATTCATCTCACAATCCAGAATTTCCTTAACGACTGGCTGCGCATTGTGATAAACCAAATGATGATCCAGCAACATGTCTTTATCCATGGTTTGGTTAATTAAAGCCTGCTTGTTTGTTGAAAAGATGATTAATATGCCAATGAAAATTGCATAATTGAATACGACAAACTCACAGAATCATAAAAGCACATGTGTTTTTCCCCTTGCGCTTAAGCTTGGAAATCATTATTTTGAAATGTGGATAATAGTAAATTATGTCCCTCCAAAAAAAAAAAAAAAATCTTTAAAAAAAGGTTTGTGCCACCATTTCAATGTGATTTGTCCTTTCTTGCACAGACAACTGTAGTGTTATCAAAACGGAGGTTGAATTATGAGGGAGTTTGAAGCAATCTTATTCTGCTGTTTGAGATATTCAGGCTTTTGTAAGTGACCTTGATCCAAAGGGGCTTGGAAAAAAAAAACCCAGCAGTAATGAGCAAAGACAAAAAAACTCTTGGCTGGAATTCGTTATTTTGCAAGTAACAAAATGTATGAAACTTAGATTTGTGGCACACTACATCACAGAGCTACAATTTCCAATCCTATTTAGCGCATATAACTGGAGAAGATTCAGTACAAGTCGACCAATCTTTGGTTTCCAAGATACTGCATGTTATATGCTTGGGGGTTCAATCAATGTTGCTTTGATCTCTGCTGGAACTATAATTATTTAACATTGTTACAAGGATTTCTATAATCCATCCTACCATTAAATCCCTTTTACGCCCTCATCTCTGAAGCATAATCTGCATCCATACGCTTGGTTTGTCTGTTTAACTTGTTTCATCAGTCACCTCCTTCCCAGAACACCCATGTTGATGTACTTTTAATGAAACAAGGAAATGCATGTAATGAGAGAAACTCTGCAGGTTTATACCACTGTCTGGTGAGTGCTCTGATTTTTTGTTCTTCAAAATTAATAGGTTCATCTGCTTCTAATTCAGTTATGATTTCAGAGTACAATAATCACTGAGAAAAGTAACGTGACATATGTTTAACATTAATTCACAGCTGTAATTATTAAGGTTATATCTACAGTACCAGCAATCATACCTTTTCACCTATCGAACAGTATCAATACAACAAGATTATCATCTCAAGACCCATTTGTTGCACAAGAAGGACTTCAACATTGCAAAAGTAGCAGTTCTAGTTAGCTGCAATAGTTAAAGTTCTCAGCATTTGTTCTATTACGATCATCACAATTGTGGTCCTGTTTTCTCTCCATGGATGCAATAGTAAGATTTTCAGATTTAGAAACAAATATATACTATGACACACTGCAAAATAATTGGAACAGCTGCAATGTTTAATAAATGAATTAAATATAAGAGAATGAAGCAAAATAAGAGATTTACATTTGATCCCATTAGGTCTTCTCTCCTATCACAAACATTCTCTTTGGAATCTCCACCTTTTATGCACCTAATTATAGGTTTGATTTTAGCATTTCTCAGTTCTGATGAAAGATCTTAAATCTGAAATTAAAATTGCTTCTCTCTCCACAGATGGTGCTTGGCCCACTGAGTACTTCCAATTGCAGGTTTCTAGTACTGCACTGTTTGATTTTTCATTGCAGTATATCATAGATGTATAGGTTCAGAAATATTTTAAAGTGGAAGGACAAAACCAATAAAGCAGGGAGAAGGAAATATAAAAGATTAAATCATCTACAAATGGAAAGAACAAAAACAGAAACGTGGCAAAGGATTCAGCCAATCAGGCAGCATTTGTGGTAAGAAAAACTGATAGTTTTTAACGTTGAAAACTCATCAATAGAACTAAGGAAGAGAGAAAGGACGGTATTCCAAATAACTGAGAAGGTGGGGAGGGCAATGCGTGGATCAATGGCAATAATGGGGAAGGTAGGGTGGATCAATGGCAATATCAGTAAAAGGTGAAATGATGGAGACCCATTGAGTGGGCATTTAAGCTACTATGCCCGTGTGCTGTTTTACTAATGTTAAGTCCATATGGTGTTGTATAAGTCTTAGCTACTGAGACATGCCCAACAGACCAGACTATACAAATGAAAAAAAAAGTGAAGCCGGGCAAGCAACAAGAGCAAGTTACCTGAACGTGGAGAATTCATGTCCCTCAGATTGCAATGTGCTCAGACACAAAATTAGGTGTTGTCCCTCGAGCTTAAGTTGGACCTTGTTGTAATAGTACAGGAGGCCACAGTGTTCAGTGAGATGGCTAATTAAAATGGCAGGTAACCGGAAGCTCAGGGTCACTTCTGTGGAGTGAGCATAGGTGCTCCCCAAAGCGATCTCGCAATCTCCAGTGTAGAGGAGGCTAAAATGTGAACATGGAATACAGTATACTAGATTGGCAGAAGTGCAAGCGAATTGCTGTTTCACCAGGAATTAATGCCTGTGTTCGTGGCTGGTGAGAAGGGGTGGATAAACCAGTCACACCTTCCCCTCTCCTCCCCTTTCTGCATTACTCAGGAAGCGCTCACTTCATAGTTTTCTTGCCCACTCTTCACCCACCCCTTCCCATCTAACTGAAGGGAAACATCAGACCCACATGTTTAAATTGCAAGCTATGTAGAGCCCTGATAATTGACCTTTGTACTTTAACACCTAGTCCCATACCAATGGCAATGCTTAAGTAAATCCAAGTAAGAAAACTTTGGATATGTAAGACATAGAATTAAAAAAAGACACATGGTGGCCATGGATCCAATGATTAACTGGCCAGAGTTTGGTGACTGATATGTGAGGGACATGAGGGAATTATAAAGGCTATGGTCAATTGTGAGGTATTGAAAGATTGAGGCACTCAGGTAAATCATGGAGCTCACGGAAGATTATGGGACCTGGTGGGTGAGTTCTCTATACTGGGGAGAATGTGTATCAGGATAGTGATCTATGTCTGAGGTTTCACAGGAACTGGTTGGAGAGTGGTAGTGGATTCACCTATCCACTGATCACAGAGCTACTTCCACAATGCCAATCCACTTCCCCAAAATATATGAAATCCGATGCTACAGTGCCCTCCATAATGTTTGGGACAAAGACCCATCATTATTTGTACTCCATGATTTAAGTCAAGAGTCAAGAGAGTTTTGTCATGTGTCCCAGATAGGACAATGAAATTCTTGCTGGCTTGCTGCAGCACAACAGAATATGTAAACATAATACAGAACAGGAGATAAAAGTTCAGTGTGTCTATATACCATAGACCATATATATACACAATAAATAAACAGATAAAGTGCAATAGTTATTTTTCAGAGCTTGTTTTATGTTGTTTTTAAATAGCCTGATGGCTGTGGGGATGAGCCTGTTCCTGAACCTGGATGTTCCAGATTTCAAGCTCCTGTACCTTCTTCCCGATGGCAATGGAGAGATAAGTGTGTGGCCAGGATGGTGTGGGTCTTTGATGATGTTGGCAGCATTTTTGAGGCAGCGACTGAGAAAGATCCCTTCAATGGTGGGGAGGTCAGAGCCGATGATGGACTGGGCAGTGGTCACAACTTTCTGCATTTTATCCGTTGCTGGACGTTCAAGTTGCCGAACCAATGCCACGATGCAGCCAGTCAGTATGCTCTCTACTGTGCATCTGTAGAAGTTCGAGAGTCCTCCTTGACATCTGTTGTTTTTAAATAGCCTGATGGCTGTGGGGAAGAGCCTGTTCCTGAACCTGGATGTTCCAGATTACCGACTCTCATAATCTTCTCAGGAAGTAGCGGTGCTGATGTGCCTTCTTTATAATTGCATCAGTGTGCTGGGACCAGGAATGATCTTCAGAAGCATGCACGCCCAGGAAGTTTTTTTCCCTTTCGATCATCGTCCCGTTGATAGGGATTGTGGGTCCTTATCCTACCCCTTCCAAAGTACACAATCAGTTCCTTGGATTTGCTAGTGTTGAGAGCCAGGTTGTTGTGCTGGCACCATTTGGTCAATCGGTCAATCTCACTTCTAAACTTCTAATAGAAAAAAATCACATGTGGTTAAAGTGCACATTGTCAGATTTTAATAAAGGCCATTTTTATACATTTTGGTTTAACCATGTAGAAATTACAGCAGTGTTTATACATAGTCCTCCCATTTGAGGGCACCATAATGTTTGGGACACAGCAATGTCAGGTAAATGAAAGTAGTCATGTTTAGTAATTTGTTCAATATCCTTTGCATGCAGTGACTGTTTGAAGTCTGTGATTCATGGACATCACCAGTTGCTGGGTGTCATCTCTGGTGATGCTCTGCCAGGCCTGCATGCTACCATCTTTAGCTTATGCTTGTTTTGGGGGCTAGTCCACTTCAGTTTTCTCTTCAGCATATAAAAGGCATGCTCAATTGGGTTCAAGTCAGGTGATTTATTTGGCCACTCAGAATTGACCATTTTTTAGCTTTGAAAAATTCCTTTGTTGCTTTAGCAGTATGTTTGGGATCATTGGCGTGCCAATGAGTTTTGAGGCATTTGTTTGAACTTGAGAATATAGGATGTATCTATACTCTTCAGAATTAATTATGCTACTACCATCAACAGTTGTATGATTAATGAAAAAAAGTGAGCCAGCATCTTCAGCAGTCATACATGCCAGGCCATAACACCCCCACCACTGTGTTTCACAGATGAGTTTCCAAAGGTAATGGAAAGACTGGAGGAAAGACTAGGTGCTGAGAACTCTCGTATACCTGCATTAAGGAGGCGATTAAACACACCTGAGCAATTAAAAAAAGACCTGTGAAGCCCTGTGTCCCAAACATTACGGAGCCCTGAAATGGGGGAACTATGTATAAACACAGCTATAATTTCTACATGGTGAAACCAAAATGTATTTAAAAAAAAAGCCAAATAAAATCTGACAATGTACACTTTAACCACACGTGATTTTTTTTCTATTACAAATCTCAAATAGTGGAGTACAGAGGCAAATAAATAAACAATCGGTCTTTGTCACAAACATTATGCCGATGGTGATGACAATAATTCCCAAATCAATCTCCAAACTAATCAACAACCCCTTTCATGCCAGAACCCTCCAGGAAACCCTTCACAGTATCCAACCAAGCTGCAAGTCAGAGCACCTCCTGCCCATTTTCCCTTGCCGGCCATGTCAGATTTAACTAGCATATGCTCCTTGGTAGCTTTCCAACCGAATAGTCTAACTTGTCAATTTGTTGGGTGGGAAACCTGCTGAGAAGTTACTACACCTATTATGCCTTTAATTTCACCAGGACACAAGGGAAATTCCAAATAACACCTACTGGGGTCAATATCACTACTTATGCATGAACATTAAAGATACGAAAAGAGTAGAAAAGATGTTCACGTGATTACACCGAGATTGAGAGCATTTATTACAAAAGTCACTGCAGCAACTGTGAGTTTCAATATCACCACTGCAAAGCCAAAAAGAGAATCGTAGAAGTGAAATATTTAATGTATTTTGATAACATAGTTTAGGAAATTATTTCTGTAGGTCAGTCAACATTTCAAATTGTTGCTGAGAAAGAAATATGATAGAATATTCAAAAACATAACATCCATTTTTTGGCACCATCGCTGTAATTGACATTTGGGATTCCATCTTTGCCAGGCACATAATGCACAAGATGCCATATTAGTTAGCCTACATGTTAGGAAATCTAGTGGAAATATGCAGAGTAGGAAGTTTATGGAATCATTAAGAAAGTAGCGCTGACTTGGCAACAATATCAATTTGTTGCACTTAAGCACATAAAGCTGACAATATTCTGCGGCATAAATATCCTTCCCTCAACTGTTACCAGTTAAAGGTACAAGGCGAAACCCTACAAGACGAAATCAGGAGGCAGCTCGAATGTCGGCGAAACATCACTCCCTGATGAGCTCAATGCGTTTTACGCACGTTTTGATAGGGAGAACACCGATGTGCCTTCTCGAGCCCCCATTCGCTGTGATGGTATTTCAGTCTCAGTCACAGAGGCCGACGTCAGGAAATCCTTCAGAGGGGTGAATCCTCGAAAAGCGCCTGGACCTGATGGCATACCTGGTCGTGTTCTAAAAACCTGTGCGGACCAACTGGCTGGAGTTTTTACGGACTTTTTCAACCTCTCACTTCTGAGGTCTGAAGTTCCCACCTGCTTCAAGAAGGCATCAATTATACCAGTGCCCAAGAAGAGCAAGGTGACGTGCCTCAATGACTATCAACCAGTGGCACTAACGCCTTTGGTGATGAAGTGCTTCAAGAGGTTGATCATGGCGCAAATCAACTCCTACCTCAACAAAAACCTGGACCCACTACAGTTCGCTTACCGCCACAACAGATCAAAAGTGGACGCGATCTCGCTGGCTCTCCACTCCACTCTGGACCACTTGGACAACAAATACTCATATGTCAGGCTGTTCGATTACAGCTCGGCATTTAATACTGTCATCCCCTCCAAGCTGGTTACCAAACTCGCAGAATTGGGTCTCTGCACATCCTTCTGCAATTGGATCCTCGACTTCCTCATTCACAGACCACAGTCTGTTCGTATTTTGGAAATGTGTCAGACTCGATAACAATCAGCACGGGAGCACCTCAAGGCTGCGTGCTCAGCCCCTGCTGTACCTCTCTATACTCATGACTGCGTAGCCGGTCACAGTGCGAACTCCATCATCAAGTTCGCTGACGACACCACTGTGGTGGGACGTATCACTGATGGGGATGAGTCGGAGTACAGAAGAGAGATCGAGCAACTGTCCATATGGTGCCAGCACAATAACCTGGCCCCCAACACCAGCAAAACCAAGGAACTGATTGTGGACTTTGGAATGGGAAGGATGGGGACCCACAGTCCCGTTTATATCAACGGATCGATGGTTGAAAGGGTCAAGAGCTTCAAATTCCTGGGCGTGCACATCTCTGAAGATCTCTCCTGGTCCGAGAACACTGATGCAATTATCAAGAAAGCTCACCAGCGCCTCTACTTCCTAAGAAAAATACGGAGAGTCGGTTGGTCAAGGAGGATTCTCTCTAACTTCTACAGGTGCACAGTAGAGAGCTTGCTGACCGGTTGCATCGTGGCTTGGTTCAGCAACTTGAACGCCCTGGAGAGGAAAAGACTACAAAAAGTAGTAAGCACTGCCCTGTCCATCATCGTCTCTGACCTTCCTTCCATCGAGGGGATTTACCGCAGTCGCTGCCTCAAAAAAGCTGGCAGTATCATCAAGGACCCACACCACCCTGGGCACACACTCATTTCCCTGCCACCTTCAGGTAGAAGGTACAGGAGCCTGAAGACTGCAACGACCAGGTTCAGAAATAGCTACTTCCCCACAGCCATCAGGCTATTAAACCTGGATCGGACAAAACTCTGATAACTAATAACCCATTATCTGTTATTTGCACTTTTTTAGTTTATTTATTCATGTGTGTATATATTTATATATGGTATAAGGACACACTGATCTGTTTTGTAGTAAATGCCTTCTATGTTCTGTGTGCTGATGCAAAGCAAGAATTTCATTGTCCTATCAGGGACACATGACAATAACTCACTTGAACTTGAACTTAAAGGGATCATACACTGTTTAAATTTAGTTTCTAGTTTACCTCTCACTACTATTGTAATTTTGAGTTGGCGGTGGCTTTCAAGTCTTTTAGTCACATGAAATTATACTAGAAGCAATGAGTTGTTTAGAGGGAATGTCATGCTACCTATTTTGGGGCATGGCAAAATAACTGTAGGCATACAGAAGCTGTGATATAGAGGGTGATGGAATTTGCATAATAAAGGAATCAAGTGACATGAATTCACTGCAGGAAAGAGGGACAGAAAAGATTATTCATGATCTAACTGAGAGGTACGCAGGATGAAATTTGCAGGACATGTACTCAGAATGTCACCAAATCGTGCACCTAAGATAGCAATCACATGGCATCCTGACGGACTAAAACTCGCATGGAGGAGAACATTCCAGAAGGATTTGGAAGCCCAGGACGCACGCTTATCGAAGGTGGAAGACGTCGCACATATCCGAACAGAATGGCGAAAGCTAGCTGCCCAAAGCACTCAACAGTGAGGGAGGAACTAAGTCTAAGTAAGCAACTGAGTGGTAGGGAGGCATGAGGAGTTGAATAACCAATCCCGCTTCCTCTTCTTGCCTCTCGTAGTTTTACCAGCCTTGGCAACCTGCTAGTAAATTTGTTCTGCACTGCATTCATTCCTATCATCTCCTTTCTACAATGCGGTGACTAGACAGCATGTAATAGTCTGGGTGAGGCTTAACTCACATAGGACAAATAGACTCAAGAACAGTTTCTTTCCAAAATCCATTATCTCCCTGAACTCACACATGCACTGACTTCACAGCCTAACCCCCGGACTTTCATCTATCCACCTACTGTAATTTGTACTGTAACTGTAATTTCCAATTTGTGCAATAACCCATACTGGATATAGGAATCCTATTTATTCATTCTATTTATCCATTGTCTTTTATAGATATGTATATAGCGCCGCAGAAACTGTGCACCTTATTCCCCCCCCCCCCTTTTGTTTTTGCACTGAGTAGGAGCAGCTTTTAATCTCATTGTACATGTGTATAGTGACAATAAAAAGGCATTCTATTCTATTCTATAACTGATGTTTGAACAGTGATGATTAAATTTCCCTGCTGTTATATGTTGTCTTGTCCTACAATGTCTATAGCTAACTCCCCAATCTCCATATTTTGCAAAATATGGGCCTTCAACAATGCTCCTTTTGTTTGGAAATTTAAGACAATGTAACCATGTAACAATGTAACCATATTTGGCTTCTGTGGACGCACTTCTGGCTTTTTCTATTCCTCGACCATTGCCTGAGAATGTTTCATGGGATTTACGATCATCAAGTTCTAAAAATTCCAGTAAATGTAACCACAATGATTAATTTCCCAAATCATTTGACTTTACTCTGTACTTTTATCACAAATATATTTTTCATGAAGAAGGGTCCCCTCCTTGAGTGTTTTTGTCATTTACGAAAGCGACCATGATTTGCAGTGCTGGACACCATCTACCAAATTCAGCAAATATTTTCAGCAGAAGTCACTGTAATCCAATCGCCAATGAGAACCCTGACCAATATTCACTTCCATAATGTAGGGATGAGTTGATCAATTGTAAAACCTGCTGAAAAAAACTCGGCGCAAATTAAGCAAAATTGTGACTCTTCTGGATTTTACACCTCAGGCATTCATGCATAAGCTCACTCGCCCAGTATAGGAACACAATCAGAGAGAATCAAACTGATCATTTAATTTCCTTTTAAAGGAAATGAGTCCTTAACATCATACTTGAAATTTTCCTCACAAAAGCCCAGATAACAGTCATTCACAATTAGTATAACCGGAAACAAAACGTACTACGTGATTATTCAGATTTCAATTAATTACATCAGCCAATCAACATGTTCATATTATTGTGACACCTCGTTGATATTTCGGAAGTACTCATTTGATCTACTCTCTAAACTTTGTTAATCACAACCCCGGTGTTTTCCAAAAATGAAATCCACTGCCTTTAGAAACATAGAAACATAGAAATTAGGTGCAGGAGGAGGCCATTCGGCCCTTCGAGCCAGCACTGCCATTCAATATGATCATGGCTGACCTTCCGCTATCAATAACCCGTGCCTGCCTTCTCCCCACATCCCTTGATTCCACTAGCCCCTAGAGCTCTATCTAACTCTCTCTTAAATCCATCCAGTGACTTGGCCTCCACTGCCCTCTGTGGCAGGGAATTCCATAAATTCACAACTCTCTGGGTAAAAAAGTTTTTTCTCAGCACAGTCTTAAATGACCTCCCCTTTATTCTAAGACTGCGGCTCGTTTACTGTGGACTGTTTACATTCCACTTCACTGGTAGCATTCAACTCATGGAAACATTTCATTAGACACACCATGCACGCTCTTTGTAAAAACTATCCAACTTCATTACCCTACTCTGCAGTTTCCCATACACACTACTGTTTGATTTAAATATTTGTCGGATTTCCCTCAAAAGATGTATTGCTCTCTGCTTCAAACATTCCCAGTGATTAAATGGTTAACGTAACAGAAAATCCTGTGTAAAGAAATTCATAGTAGCACTTCTTCACATTTCTATAATCTTTACTTTTTTAAGTAATCATTGTAAATTTAGGAGGCAATGAGCAGCAATGTATCAGCAAGTCACTAAAGTGCAGTACTTGGGAGTGAAATTTGCACGCTGGGGCTGCTTTGGCCTTTAACATCAGGGAGGTAGAGACTCATTATCCATGTGGTGGTACTTGGGTTGGCTCTTTACAGGGCCTCTTGTGTTCTACTCACCCACAGTTCCCAACTGTGGTACTTGACATGTGATCTTTCTGCATTGCCGCGATCATGGAAGAAGGAAATCACAGGGGCGACCACTGGTAATGGAGTGAAGTGGAGAAGGATGATTATACATTGGTGATGAGGAGGGGGAGAGAGGGCTGCTGGGGTATGGCAGGGAGAACAGGATTACAAGGATCATGGCTCTGCTGAAAAGGGACAAACAGGCAGATCCATAATACAGAGATGATTTGACCAAGTGTAAAACCTGCCGCAACTACTTCCTTCAGCGCAAATTAGGCAGAACTGTGACTTCTCGGGACTCTATACCTCAGGTATTCATAGATGAGGTGGTGAGGGGATAGTTGCGCAAATGATGTGCGGTAAGTGGAGGGACCAGCAGATGATTGGAATGAGGAAGGCACCTATCTAGATGTAGCTGTATATCACAAGTCTTTTGTGTTGGAGTGAAAGTTTTCAAGCTGATGCCAGCCAATGCCTCATGCCCTTAGGATCCACTTCAATATTCTTGCAGAAATTATAAATGCAGTAGAATTTTGCATCAAAGAAATCAAACGAGCTTCACATGCCATGTGATGACAAGGAACGTGTTGAGTAATGCCCATGCCAGCAATCCTTTTGGCTCATGTTCCTTTGCTCTTACCTGGGGTGCTCTGTGCCAGACTAGATAGCCATGTTTTCTCAACAGCTTAAAGCTTCTTGAGTGTTACTAAACATGTTTTTTATCAGGGCAAGTGAAGAATATTCCATCACACTCTTGACTTGTGTCTCAGCGATGGTGGAAAAACTTTGGAGAATCAGAAGGTAAGTTGTTAAACAGCCCATTGATTAGCTCTCAATTATGTTATGGTATTTTTGTGGTTGGTTAAACCAAGTTTCTTTGAAATAGTGAACCCAGGATGGTAATATTAGAAGCCTTGGAGATGGCAGTGCCTTTGAATGTCAAGGCTGAGTGGTCAGGCCTTCTATTGCTGAAGATGGCCATTCCCTTGCACACGAGGCAGCAATGCTATTTGCCACTGAACAACAAATCCATAACCAGAGACTCAGTTCTTCTTGAATACAGAAATTGAATGCTTTAATAACTGACACTGTAAACTGCAAATGGAATTGAACATTAGTGAAATTATATCCAACTTCTGACCTTATGATGGAGTTGATGAAGCTGCAGAAAATGATTAGGTTTCAGACATTAACCCAAGCACTTTCTGCAATGATGTTCTGCAACTGAGATAATTGACAATCATTTACCTTTGTCTACAATATGTCTGTTGCCAGCAGAGAAATATTGCTCAGTTCCCCACTGGCTTCAGTTTGTGGAGGCTCCTCCTTCATGCCCCATTGACTCAGATGCTGCCTTCATCTTCAGTGTTTTCATTTTTATCTCACCACTATAGTTCCGCTGATTGATCTATGTTAGTAGTAAGGTTGCAATGGTGCCTGAACACGAGTGGTCTTGGTGAAAGCTAAATTGACTATGTCATTGGTAAATTCTGAAGAAGGGTCTCGACCCGAAGCATCACCTATTCCTTAGCTCCATAGATGCTGCCTCACCCGCTGATTTTCTCCATCATTTTTGTCTACCTTAGGTTATTGGTAAATGTCCCTTCATCGCATTGTCAATACACAGAACATCATTTTGTTCATTACTGCAAAAAGAGTAATTATTATATTATTCATCATCAGCCTGAGGTTGTCCTCTATTTTTTTTTGTGGGCTGGACAAACTTGGGCAACTTGATGCAGATCAAATATTTCTATTATCTCAAAGTGTTTTCCTAAATATGGTAATAACATTACCCTGGTGAATCTACACTGAAGCCACTGAATAGCTTTAATATCTATTCTATAATATCAACCCATCTAATTTTGGCCTTACAAATGTTTAGATCATAACCACTTCAATTTCACTTTTTTGTCCACCCACCCCTTCACTACTTGTAAACAAACTTCAAGTGTCCAGTTATTGATTTATTTGCCAGCACTGCAGTTCCTTCCTACTCCTATATGATCAATTTAAGTATTTGTTTCTCAATTTATCCACATACTTCAGTATATTTCCAATATTTAAGCTTTTGATTTTCTCTTTCTAAAATACATGATCTTGTCATTTTCCCAATGCAATTTTCTTATAAAAGAAGCATTTGAAATGTGTGATCAGCCTGTTTTTTTGTGTTTCGAACTGTGGATGAGCATCTGGAACAAATCTACTTTGGAGGATGCTGGAAATAAAGGTTTTGATTGTATTTGTGCGTGGGCTGATAGGTGACATTCACACAAGTGAAATCTTCCACAGATGAGTGTCATCTACACAAGATGTTGAAAGACTTTGCCAAATCTCTTTCAGTGAATATTTTATTAAAAGTCTAATACCCTGGCCTTTGCCTTCAAAGACATTATCACCACTGAACTATCTATCATACTCTCCGGATATATCAGCCAGGTAAAGTATTAGCTTCAAGAACAGGTCAGAGACTGGTTATCCTCTAATGTGACTTATTTCATGATTGCCAAAAGTCTTTCTACAGTCCATACAGCAAGTCAGAAGTGTGAAGGAATATTTTTCAGTATACTGCAAAGCAGCTTCACAAATCAACTTGACACCATCCAGGCAAAGTGGACCTCTTGACTACCGTGCATGGCATCGACAAATGCATTACACCAATTTGCAGGATTCTTCCACAGCATTTCTCAAACCTGCAACGCTATAACCTCTAAGTCACATAAGATCCCTCACTTCCAAATATATCATTGTTTCATCATTGTCACTCGCTCCAAATCCTAGAAATCCCTACCCAATAAGCATTGTAGGAGTATCTTCATCACTGCTGTTCAAGAAGACAATTCACAGGTATCTTCTCAAAGAAAATAAGACTGGGTGTCAAAAGCAGTCCTTATATTTGTCATCACACCCCCTGAACAAATGAAGTAGTTAAATAAAGTACTCCTATTTAAGTAGACCTATATTCTCACTTTCACTATTATTCTGAAAACCGCTGAAATGTCTGTTATTATTCTATTATTCTTATATATTATAATATTATATAATATTATTATATAATATTATATAATATATTATATAATATTATTATTATATTATAATTATTATATTATATATATATTATTATATTATATTATTATATATATATTATATTATTATATAATAATATTATATATTATTACCTATATAAGGTAGTTTTACTGGGCAATTTTAGTTCGTATTTTGATTGTTCAAAAATCGCGCAGTTTCCAGCGGGCAATATTACTTGGTATTTTTCTTCTTCCGGGTTTCGCCATTGACTTTACGTAGAAAAACTGCGGTCATCTCTTCATAGTAATGCTCCAAGTGTGAATCTTAGGAATTATTACCTATATAAGGTAGTTTTCCTGGGCAATTTTAGTTCGTATTTTGATTGGTCCAAAAAGCGCAGTTTCCAGCGGGCAATGTTACTTGGTATTTTTCTTCTTCCGGGTTTCGCCATTGACTTTACGTAGAAAAACTGCGGTCATCTCTTCATAGTAATGCTCCAAGTGTGAATCTTAGGAATTATTTTAATTTACGTGGGGATAGGTAATAATTATAATATTAACTGGCTTCTTTCGGGAGACACCAGGAAATATTGGCCGCACTGAAATCATATTGCCCTCGTCTTCGACTCTGGCAATATGATTTCAGTTTGGGCAATATTTCCTGGTGTATCCCTCAAGGCCAGTCAATATTATATAAATATTATTATTATACTATTATTCTGAAAACCGCTGAAAGACCACTTTCACTATTATTCTGAAAATGGATGAAAATAGACCCAAAATGTTGAACTCAGCGGGACTGGCAGCATCTCTGGAGAGAAGGAAAGGGTGACATTTTAGGTCTGAAGAAGGGTCTCGACCCAAAACATCACCATTCCTTCGCTCTAGAGATGCTGTCTGTCCCGCTGAGTTACTCCAGCATTTTGCCTCTATCGTCGGTTTAAGCCAGCATCTGCAGTTCCTTCCTACAAATGTAAAATTAATGACCCAGGAATTGTTCCAAGCGGAGTCATGGTATCATACATCATAGAATGAAACAGGCAGTTCATCTTAAGGAACATTAATCTCATTTTATTCTCTCCATATTCCCATCAATTCCTCTAGATTATGCCACTTACCTTCACAGTTAACTTATCAACCTGTAAATCTTTGGGAGGATTCAGACCATCCCACTCTCTCATAGGGAGAAGTTATGAATTCCACACAGACAGCAAAATAATCAGTTTTTCTGGAGTTATGAGGCAGCAGTTCTATTACTTGCTGGTGTACATTCCATCCAAGAAGTGGCATAAGGGGTCCAACTCTTCAATCAGGGGAGGTATGTCTGTGATCTCAATGTTTGCATCAGTACATCATAAGAGAGAATTGTAATTAGTGGATGAGGTTGAGTTGGTCAAGTGGTGGGCAACTTGAAGTTGCAATCATGATGAGGTGAGTGGAAGGTGCATGGAACGGGGAATTAATGGAGGGAGAATCCAGGCTTTGGTCAGTGTGGTTCTCTTTAAGATGTGCGATGGATGGCCATGCCTATCTTGCAAATGCCTGCTTCAGAAAATGTGGCCCATCTTGCATTCACTGTACAAGTTAGCGTGCTTCTCTGTTCAATATCATCATACATATAGAGAGGGCACAGGACAAATTTAGCATTTTATGCGAGCCAAGTCATGGATATCTAATCACATCTAGCAATTATGTTTTGTGCTTTAACGCTTTTACATACGTATAAAAGTGATGTTACTTGAAAGAATGTTTAAATCAAAATCCACAATATCTCTTTACCCTTAACAAATAATTCTAATTAAATTTGTATCACACATCTATCAAACAAGCCATTTTGGTGGTATTCCTGAGATGGTGCTTGTTTCCCCAATATAGGATGCCCTCCTCCAAACATAGTTTAGTATGATCTGGATGTGAAATGTGTTCAGTCACCCCTATGTTTTACTTTCCTTTTGTGATATGGGTTTCTTAAAGTGAATCCAACTCATAATAGTGCGTGATCAAAGTCAATTGACAATAGGTGGAGTAGGCAATTCGGTCCTTCGAGCCAGCACTGCCATTCACTGTGATCATGGCTGATAATCCACAATTAGTACCACACCCCTGCCATCTCTGATGTAGTTGTGTGTCTGTCGTCTTTTTGCTGCTGTCATTTATCTTTCTTTACTATTTTTGAGTTTTGATTCTAGTAATCTTTCTACTCTTGGGAGTAGAGTTCTGGTTCTTTAACTCAAAGGTGTCTGCACCGGACTGCCCATCATCCCCTGGGTTGGGGTATTGCAGAATGCCCAGGAAAGATCTGATTCGGATCAGGCAACCAGCTATCTTTAATATTCTGAACAGTGAGATGATATTGTTGAATGATTAAACTGACAATCCTTTAAGAACACACAGAGCAGACTGCTGCGAACTGAAAACAAATGAATGTGATCTCAGTCTGGCAAACTCTCCTTTGAGCTGAAGCAATGGAACAACAACGGCAGGTATTTCTGGGTATAATACAGAAGGTGCAGGATCAGTTCATTCCAAAGAGGAAGAAAGATTCCAAGGGGAGTAAGGGGCAACCATGGCTGACAAGGGAAGTCAGGGACAGTATAAAAATAAAAGAGAACAATTACAACATAGCAAAGTTGAGCAGGAAGCAAGAGGACTGGGTATTGTTTAAAGAGCAACAGAAGATAACTAAAAAGGCAATACAGGAAGAAAAGATGAGGTAAGCTAGCCAAGAATATAAAGGGGGATAGTAAAAGCTTCTTTAGGTATGTGAAGAGGAAAAATTAGTTAAGACCACAATTGGACCCTTGTCGACTGAAAAGGTATGGGGAACAAGGAAATGGCAGACGAGTTGAACAGGTACTTTGGATCCGTCTTCACTAAGGAGGACACAAACAATCTTCCTGATGTACTAGTGACCAGAGGATCTGGGATGACAGAGGAACTGAAGGAAATCCACATTAGGCAGGAAATAGTCTTGGGTAGACTGATGGGACTGAAGGCTGATAAATCCCGAGGGCCTGATGGTCTGCATCCCATGTTCTATAGATTCAGGATCAGTTCCTGTAGATTGCAGGATTGCTAAAGTTATCCCACTTTTTAAAGAAAGGCCGGAGAGAAAACAGGGAATTATGGACTAGTTAGCCTGATATCGGTGGTGGGGAAGATGCTGGAGTCGATCACAAAAGATGAAATAGCGGCACATTTGGATAGCAGTAACAGGATCGGTCAGAGTCAGCATGCATTTACAAAGGGGAAATCATGCTTGACTAATTTTCTGGAATTTTATGAAGATGTAATGGCCCTGACCTCACTGTGCGAGTTGACCCCGAGGTACCCCGAGTGACAGACTCGTGGCTGTGCACGAGACTGCAAGTTTTATGATCAAGTGTGTATACGAGTTCCCACGGGTATGTCATTGCCTGCGATGTTCCCAGTTCCTCTCCCGATTAGCAAGTTCCTCTCCCGTTACTCTTGAGCCAACCGTGGAATGAAGGTATGTTTTAATAAAGCAACAATGTTAAAAATACATCCTCCATCCTGTGGTTTTGAGTTATTTCAGCGCGGCGGCATCTATTGATATGACCTACAATGGGAAAATGCGCATCCTCCAGTAACCATCATTTCTTGTTGTTTTATGTTTTTAATACTTTTTTTGCAATGGATCTCTATTTTAAATAATTTTTTTAAAAAAGGAAGCAGCCCGGGTGACTGACATTGAGCGGCCGCCAGGACCCGACAGCAGACACACACACACACACACACACACACACACACACAGATAGACAGAGAGGGAGAGAGAGAGAGACACACACACCACACACACACAGATAGACAGAGGGAGAGAGAGAGAGAGAGAGACACACACACACACACACACACACACACACACACACAGATACACACAGACAGCAGCTGGCCACCACTTCAGAGGAATTAAGCAGCTCGGGTGACTGAGCGGGCCGCCGGATCCGACAGTACACACACACACACACACACAGATAGACAGAGAGGGAGAGAGAGAGAGACACACACACACACACACACAGATGACACAGACAGCAGCTGGCCCACCACTTCAGAGGAATTAAGCAGCTCGGTGACTGAGCGGCCGCCGGGATCCGACAGTACACACACACACACACACACACAGATAGACAGAGAGGGAGAGAGAGAGAGAGACACACACACACACACACACACACATACACACACACACACACAGATACACACAGAGAGCAGCTGGCCACCACTTCAGAGGAATGAGGCAGCTCGGGTGACTTTGAGCGGCCACCGGGACCCGACATCAGACACACACACAGATACACACAGATAGACAGAGAGGGAGAGAGACACACCCACACACCACAACACACACTCACACAGATAGACAGAGAGGGAGAGAGAGAGAGAGAGACACACACACACACACACACACACACACACACACACACACACACAGATAGACAGAGAGGGAGAGAGAGAGACACACACACACACACACACACACACCACACAGATAGACAGAGAGGGAGAGAGAGAGACACACACACACACACACACAACACACACACACACACGCACACACAGATACACACAGACAGCAGCTGGCCACCACTTCAGAGGAATGAGGCAGCTCGGGTGACTTTTGAGCGGGCCACCGGGACCCGACATCAACACACACACAGATACACACAGATAGACAAGAGAGGGAGAGAGAGAGACACACACACACACACACACACACACACACAGATAGACAGAGAGGGAGAGAGAGAGCACACAACACACACACACACACACACACACACACACAGAGATACACACAGACCGCAGCTGCTGGCCACCACTTCAGAGGAATTAAGCAGCTCGGGTGACTGAGCGGCCGCCGGGATCCGACAGTACACACACACACACACACACACACACACACACAGATAGACAGAGGGAAGGGGAGAGAGAGAGACACACACACACACACACACACACACACACACACACACACAGAGAGAGATACACACAGACAGCAGCTGGCCACCACTTCAGAGGAATGAAGCAGCTCGGGTGACTTTGAGCGGACCCGACATCAGACACACACACAGATACACACAGATAAGACAGAGAGGGAGAGAGAGACACACACACACACACAACTCAGCGGACCAGGCAGCATCTCTGGAGAGAAGGAATAGAGTCGAGACCCTTCTTCAGACTTACCCGAAATGCCACACCATCCCATCTCTCCAGAGATGCTGCCTGTCCCTCGGAGTTACTCCAGCATTGTGTGTGTCTATCTCCGGTGTGAACCAGCATCTGCAGTTCCTTCCAATCCCACACTCTCGGCCCCGGGGGGGTGGATGGGACCATCACACGTGGACACATCCCCCCACCACCCCAGACTTGCCCTTCGGCAGGTCTTTCATTGAGACAGAGTGAAGCCACGGGGCAGGCGCCTCAGTAATAAAGGACAAGTGCAGAAAGCCGAAGATAGACACAAAATGCTGGAGTAACTCGGCGGGACAGGCTGCATCTCTGGAGCGAAGGAATGGGTGGCATTTCGGGTAAGTCTGAAGAAGGGTCTCGACTCTATTCCTTCTCTCCAGAGATGCTGCCTGGTCCGCTGAGTTACTCCAGCATTTTGTGTCTATCTTTGGTTCAGTCTTTACTCGAGCAAAAGAACAGATTATTAAAGTTCCCACGGTAGACTCACGAGACACTAAGATAAACGCACGGGGCCACTACGTTATTACAACGAGTTTTAAATGTTTCCATTTTTAACTTGAACAGTTAATTTGACTCGTGGAAAAAATCAAACATTTTTGATTTTTTTCACGAGTTAACAAGTTTCCCGAGTACCTGCTGTTAGCGCCACGAGTCGATAAGTTGCTCGTGCGAGTTCCGACGTTCCCGCTATGTGATCACCACGAGTGAAAAACTTGGGTCACTCGTGGGCCAACTCGCACAGTGAGACAGGGGTTTTATGAAGATGTAACTAGGAACATGGACAAGGGGGAGTCAGTGGATGTAGTGTGCCTGGACTTTCAGAAAGCATTTGATATGGTCCCACATAGGAGATTAGACGGCAAAATCAGAGCATATGGTATTGGGGGTCGAGTGCTGACATGGATAGAAAATTGATTGGCAGACAGGAAACAAAGAGTAGGGATTAACGGGTCCCTTTCAGAATCGTAGGCAATGGCCGCAAGTCTCGGTGCTGAGACAGCAGCTATTTACCATATATATCAATGAGTTAGATGAAGGGGTTCAAAGCAACATTAGCGAATTTGCAGATGACACAAAGCTGGGTGGCAGTGTGAACTGTGAGGAGGATGCTATGAGAAACATAGAAACATAGAAATTAGGTGCAGAAGCAGGCCATTCGGCCCTTCGAGCCTGCACCGCCATTCAATATGATCATGGCTGATCATCCAACTCAGTATCCTGTACCTGCCTTCTCTCCATACCCCCTGATCCCTTCAGCCACAAGGGCCACATCCAACTCCCTCTTAAATATGGCCAACAAACTGACCTCAACTACCTTCTGTGGCAGAGAATTCCACAGATTCACCACTCTCTGTGTGAAAAACGATTTTCTCATCTCGGTCCTAAAAGACTTCCCCTTATCCTTAAACTATGACCCCTTGTCCTGGACTTCCCCAACATCGGGAACAATCTTCCTGCATCTAGCCTGTCCAACCCCTTAAGAATTTTGTAAGTCTCTATGAGATCACCCCTCAATCTTCTAAATTCCAGCGAGTACAAGCCAAGTCAATCCAGTCTTTCTTCATATGGAAGTCGTGCCATCCCAGGAATCAGTCTGGTGAACCTTCTCTGTACTCCCTCTATGGCAAGAATGTCTTTCCTCAGATTAGGAGACCAAAACTGTACGCAATACTCCAGGTGTGGCCTCACCAAGACCGTGTACAACTGCAGTAGAAACTCCCTGCTCTTGTACTCAAATCCTTTTGCTATGAATGCCAACATACCATTCGCTTTCTTCACAGCCTGCTGCACCTGCATGCCTATGTGGTGAATGCAGGGTGACTTGGACAGGCTGGGTGAGTGGGCGGATGCATGGCGGATGTAGTTTAATGTGGATAAATGTGAGGTTATCCACTTTGGTATCAAAAACAGATAGGCAGATTACTATGTAAATGGCGCCAATTTGCGGAAAGGGGAAGTACAACGGGATCTGGGGATCCTTGTTCATCAGTCGCTGAAAGTAAGCATGCAGGTACAGCAGGCAGTGAAGAAAGTGAATGGCCTGTTGGCCTTCATAACAAGAGTATAGGAGCAAAGAGGTCCTTCTGCAGTTGCATAGGGCCCTAGTGAGACCACACGTGGAATATTGTGTGCAGTTTTGTTCCCCTAATTTGAGGAAGGACATTCTTGCTATTGAGGGAGTACAGCGTAGGTTCATGAGGTTAATTCCCGGGATGGCAGGACTGTGATATGCTGAGAGAATGGGGTGGCTGGGCCTGTATACTCTGGAGATTGGGAACGTTTTTGAAAGTGGAGAGGCTGAGCCATCACTGATCACTGGCCTTGGGAGGAACTGGCGAGGGAGTGAAGCAACCAAGTGGGGGGAAGGTAGGAACATTTTGAAATTTGATGTATTAAAATCATGTTTTAGTGCATTGTATAAGTATGATTTCAATGTTTTTTGTTTTAAGTATTTTTAAGAGGTAACTTTTTAAGGGGTATTTTTTTCCACACAAAGGTTGGTGGGTGTATGGAACAAGCTGCCAGAGGAGGTAGTTGAGGCAGGGACTATCCCAACATTTAAGAAACAGTTAGACTGATACATGGATAGGACAGGTTTGGAGGGGTATGGACCAAAAGCAGGTAGTGTAGCTGTGACATGTTGGCGGGTGTGGGCAAGTTGTGCCGAAGGGCCTGTTTTCACACTGTATCACTCTATGACTACATTATACCTCCACCATGCATGAATGCTTCAAAATCAAGTGGTTGAGTTTTATTGCCATATACTCAAGCATAGAAACATAGAAAATAGGTGCAGGAATAGGCCATTCGGTCCTTCGAGCCAGCACTGCCATTCAATATGATCATGGCTGTTCAACTAAAAATGAGTACCTCTTCCCTGTTTTTCCCCCATATCCCTTGATTTCGCTAGCCCCAAGAGCTAAATGTGACTCTCTCTTGAAAACATCCAGTGAATTGGCCTCCACTGCATTCTGTGGCAAAGAATTCCACAGATTCACAATTCTCTGCATTTCTCTGTTTGTGCTCATCGCAGTCCTAATTGGCCTACCCTTTATTCTTAAACTGTGACCCCTGGTTCTGAACTCCCCCAACATCGGGAACATTTTTCCTGCAGTTACAGAAAGTGAAAATCTAGCAGGCAAGCAGGATGCTTTCTCCAACCATCCCCATTTGAAGTCCACTATCTTCCACTGTTTCGACCCAGTGCTTGGTACTTGCTTCCAGCAGCCAGTGGTGGTCCTCCAGGATGCACCGAGCCGCAGTCTGATCCATGCCGGTCACCAGGGCGAATTCGGCACAGAGACTCTCACGGCAGAGGCGTAACACTTCCGACGGCCCGGGACTCTTGCATTGAGACTACTCCATGGCCGGTGCTGCATCGAGCGAATCGCCAGCCCGGCAAACACTCGCCAGCCCGGCAAACACTCGCCAGCCCTGGCTCCCCTTTCGCATCTGTCCCCGCCGCTGTTTCTGCTTCCATCCCTTCCTTAGCCCCGGCTCTCCAACACCCGCGGCCCATGCAGTTGATATGAGTTTTGAAATTTTCGTTGATCACAGAATTTCTCACGACAGAGCCTGAGAAATTTGTGATCAGCGTGAGAGCGTGAGAATTTGGCGAAATGCGTGATTCTCACACTCAATGCGTGAGAGTTGGCTGCCCTGTGTCTACTAAATTTGCTCTCACTGCCTACAGTGTTTGCCATCAACTTCTTTTCAGCCTCTTTTCTGCTCTCAAATCCAGCCGCCAGCCAATCTAGTTAAAACCCTAGTTAAAACAATCTAGTTAAATATAGCACAAGCAAATCTCTCTCCCAGTATATTGGTCCCCCCCCCACGAAGATAGACACAAAAATCTGGAGTAACTCAACGGATCAGGCAGTAACTCTTCTTCAGAAAGGTCACAACCAGAAACGTTACCCATTTCTTTTCTCCAGAGATGCTGCCTGACCTGCTGAGTTATTTCAGATTTTTGTGTCGATCTTCGGTTTAAACCAGCATCTGCAGTTCCTTCCTTCACATGTTGTATGTAATATTTGCTTTATTACTGAACTTTGGCAAATACAAAACATGGAATCATAGCAATGTGCAAAAATCCATTAGGATTCAATAACTTGCTCATTCGGATCAATATAATCTTCTCCCTGCTGCAAAGAATGCCAGTTCCCTTCAGTCACCTTTCCTCTGGTTTGGGTTTAATGCCTCTTTCTTTCGCCCTCCATTGGCTGTTGTGCCTCCAAATGCTTAGCTTATACTCGGACATTTCCTCTTTAAATCCTCTTCCTCTCCATCTTTGTTTAAATGCATATTTACAATCGCACATTTCATAAAAACCTTTTAACTAACCTCCCTAGTCTCCATTGGTTTGGCTTCCATTTTTTGGCATGTCACCTTAATAAAGAGCCTTGTATGTTGTAGAATATCACTCAAGATTTAAATCAGGATAGTAACCCACTTCCTCAGCTGTGGATAATGTGCTGTATGGCCCAAAATGCAGTAAGCTTTAAACATTTGACCTTATTTAATACTTTTTCTTGTTGGCCTTACTGTTGCATCCTCTTCTTCATAAATCCTCTCCATTAATAGCTTGTTGCTATAGTTGCTCATTAGGAGAATGAGAGCAAAGGGAACATTGCCCAGAGTTGCAGATGTAAATGGAATTAATGTGGAATACAGATTACTTAAAGTTTCTGATTGACAATAACAAATAAGATAACAATCTGGCGAATTATCAGTTCTGAAATCACAGTCCCAAACAAATGCTTAGTGCTCACTGGAACACAATTGGAGGAAATGAGTCTTTAGAAACTGTAACTAAAATTAGCACGTTAAGTTAAGCAGATGTAGCTCATAGCAAGGAAACGGATAAGCTCAAAATGACCCTTGTTCTGCAAATCATTTCCATCATTAATTTGAATTAGAATTTTACCAACTGTTTGAATATAAACATGTGTAGTTTTACCGTTCAGCTGCATCACAGAATTAAAAAAAATCTCAGGCCGAAAATGGCTAAAGTGAATCTCTTGCCAACTTGTGTTGGAAATCAAAAGTGAACCGCATTTGTGATCCAGGTAATTTAACATCTCCTGGTTCATCAATTAACTCAAGGCTTTCCTCTGCGTTAAATACTGAGGGAACACACTTAATTCGAGTCATAATGACCCAGCAGAATTTGATCTCTTAGAAGCTAGAAATATAAATGAGGCTAAAGAATAGCATTAGCACTAGCAATTTGCAAATTTCAGTGTTGATACTGAAATATCTTCATATAAATTTCACTTCTGCTTGCTATGATGCACCAACAGAAAAACAATATCTTAAACAATATTGGGCTTAAGCTCAAGGTTAAATAAAGATTTATTAATGAGCACGTTGGATCTTCAGGTAATAAAGTTCCAGTGTAACTGTTGGATATATTTTTGAAATACTTAAACTAACTTCAATTGTTTTAGTTATGATCAATTTAATCCATTCGCTAAACATGATTAACTGTACTGTACTACAGAAACTATACATGGATAGGACAGGTTTGGAGGGATGTGGACCAAACACGGACAGGTGGGACTAGTGTAGCTGGGATATGTTGGCCGGTGTGGGCAAGTTGGGCCAAAGGACCTGTTTCCACACTGTCGCACACTATGACTGCATTACATAACACTGAAAATAAAATAGGTAAAAACATATTAGATGGTTACAATCACCAGTTTTTTATAGTTTGTAACTATAGTCCACAAATCCTTAGCAGGGAAATGTCTCCACTTCTCAACTCAACAGTAGATCAAGGGAATGGCCATGTAGGGACCTGACACTTCTGCAGGGAATTGTAACTTTGATTTGGATAGCGTTCATAGTTATTCTGAGCAGAATTTATAATGTCTGAGATCACAGTTACTTGAAACATACAATGAGAAGATTTAAGAGGAAAAAAAAGTATAAATAAAACAGCTTTTGTTATCTATTTCTATATCTTATTCCCTGCTAACGATGTTTGCATTGAAACTTACTAGATTGAGATCAATAAAATAATAAATGTCATAAGTTTCATCTACATATTTAATTTATTGGGATGTTACCCGCCTTGTAATGTTCTAAATTCCACCAGTGTCATGGACACATATTTTGAATGACGCATATCTTTACCAGTCATGATAGAAGTACCTCCTATTGCATAGTCATGTCACAGTAAGAATTTTTTTTTTGATAAATGATACAGTGCATCTCTGGGATTCCAGTACCGGACACATGAATATATATTATATTGATTTCCCTAACTTCAAGTAACCCCGGCATTCCCTCTCTTCTCTATTCCTCCCCCACCCAAGTCACACCAGCTTCTCGTTTTCACCCAACAAACTGCAAACAATGGCCTGTTTCCTTTATCATCATTACCTTTTTGCATAGCTTTCATACATTGTTCTTTATCTCTCTGCATCATCATCTATATCTCTCGTTTCCCTTTTCCCTAACTAGTCTGAAGAAGGATCATGACTGGAAACATCACCCTTTCTTTCTCTCCAGAAATGCTGCCTGTCCTGTTGAGTTACTCCAGCCTTTTGTGTCTATCTACATGAATATATAATGTCAGCAATCACCACTCACCAATGCCAACCCTACCACCGCCACACATTACTGGAAACATTCTACCTTAACGATATCAAGAGAAATTAATGATAATCCCCAACATTTTCAGGGTAAAATTACTGTGAAAAAAGTGTTTTCTGGCCAGCATGGATTGATGGGCAGAAGGGGCAGTTTCTGTGCTGTACCTCTCTATGACTCTATATTCCTATGGCAATTCATCCTGAATCCCTGCCAATTGAACTACCCCAGTTGTCTTTAACTGGCCGTTTCACTGTTTTAAAAAAATGGCAAATCTAAAGCTATTGTAAAACTGTGCATAAATACATCTGTCTAAATTTAATCCATACAAGTGTACTTTCATGCACGAAGGGAGGCCAAATTCCGTCTGGACATTAGAGCAAATGGCAGGGACTTTAGTAGCAATGATATGCAGAGATACCTTGAGTTGCAAGACTGAAAAAGGCATTGGATATAATTGCCTTCATAGATCGGAGCATTGAGTATCAGAGTTGAGACATTGATTGAAACTTATAGAAACATAGAAAATAGGTGCAGGGGGAGGTCATTTGGCCCTTCGAGCCAGCACCGCCATTCATTGTGATCATGGCTGATCGTCCCAAAATCAATAACCCGTGCCTGCCTTCTCCCCATATCCCTTCATTTCACTAGCCCCTAGAGCTCTATCTAACTCTCTCTTAAATCCATCCAGTGACTTGGTCTCCACTGCCCTCTGTGGCAAGGAATTCCATAAATTCACAACTCTCTGGATGAAAAGGTTTTTTCTCACCTCAGTCTTAAATGGCTTACCCTTTATTCTAAGACTGTGGCCCCTGGTTCTGGACTCGCCCAACATTGGGAACATTTTTCCTGCATCCAGCTTGTCCATTCCTTTTATAATTTTATATGTTTCTATAAGATCCCCCTCATCCTTCTAAACTCCAGTGAATACAAGCCTAGTCTTTTCAATCTTTCCTAATATGACAGTCCCGCCATCCCAGGGATCAATCTCGTGAACCTACGCTGCACTGCCTCAATCACAAGGATATCCTTCCTCAAATTAGGAGACCAAAACTGAACACAATATTCCAGATGTGGTCTCATCAGAGCCCTATACAACTGTAGAAGAACCTCTTTACTCCGATACTGAAATCCTCTTGTTATGAAGGCCAACATTCCATTAGCTTTCTTCACTGCCTGCTGTACCTGCATGCCAACTTTCAGTGACCGGTGTACAAGGACACTCAGGTTTTGCTGCACCTCCCCCTTACCTAACCTAACCCCATTGAGATAATAATCTGCCCCCTTGTTTTTGCCACTAAAGTGGATAACCTCACATTTATCTATATTATACTGAATCTGCCACGCATCTGCCCAATCATTCAACCTGTCCAGGTCACCCTGCAACCTCCTAACATCCTCTCCACAGTTCACACTGCCACCCAGTTTTGTGTCATCCACAAAACTGCTAGTGTTGCTCCTAATGCCCTTTTCCAAATCATTAATATATATGGTAAACAGTTGCGGCCCCAACACCGAGCCATGCGGCACTCCACTCACCACTGCCTGCCATTCTGAAAAGGACCCGTTCACTCCTATTCTTTGCTTCCTGTCTGCCAACCAATTTTCTACCCACGTCAACACCCTACCCCCAATACCATGTGCTCTAATTTTAGTCACCAGTCTCCCGTGCGGGACCTTATCAAAGGCTTTCTGAAAGTCGAGATACACTACATCCACTGGATCCCCTTCATCCATTTTACTTGTCACATCCTCAAAAAATTCCAGAAGATTAGTCAAGCATGATTTCCCTTTCATAAATCCATGTTGACTTGGACTAATCTCTTTACTGCTATCCAAAATGCCCCATTATTACCGCTTTAATAATTGACTCCAGCATCTTTCCCACCACCGAAGTCAGGCTAACTGGTCTGTAATTCCCCGTTTTCTCTCTCGCTCCTTTCTTGAAAAGTGGGATAACATTAGCTATCCTCCAATCCACAGGAACTGATCCTGAATCTATTGAACATTGGAAAATGATCACCAATGCGTCCACTATTTCTAGAGCCACCTCCCTGAGGACCCTGGGATGCAGACCATCAGGCCCAGGGGATTTATCATCCTTCAGTCCCATTAGCCTACCCAATACTATGTCTCGCCAAATGAAAATTTCTTTCAGTTCCTCTGCCCCCTTAGATCCTCTGTCCTCCAGTACATCTGGGAGATTGTTTGTGTCTTCCTTAATGAAGACAGATCTGAAGTACCTGTTCAACTCTGCCATTTACTTGTTATCCATTAATTTCACCCGTGTCTGCCTTCAAGGGACCCACATTTGACTTTGCTACTCCTTTTCCCTTAACATATCTAAATAAACTTTTACTGTCCTTCTTTATATTCCTGGCCAGCTCCCCTTCGTACTTCATCTTTTCAGCCCGTATTACCTGCTTTGTTTCCTTCTGTTGTCCTATGAAAGTTTCCCAATCCTCTGGCTTCCGGCTACTCTTTGCTGTGTTATACGTCTCTTCTTTTATTTTTATTCTATCCCTAACTTCTCTTGTCAGCCAATTTTTATTCTATCCCTAACTTCTCTTGTTGCCTCCTACTCCCCTTAGAATCTTTCTTCCTTTTTGCAATGAAATGATCCTGCGTCTTCCGGATTATGCCAAGAAATTCCTGCCATTACTGTTCCACCGTCATTCCAGCTAGGATCCCTTTGCAGTCTACCTTGACCAGTTCCTCTCTCATGCCTTCATAATCCCCTTTGTTCAACTGCATCACGAACACTTCCAATTTAACGTCTCCTTCTCAAATTGCAGAATAAAACTAATCATATTATGATCACTACCTCCAAGTGGTTCCTTTACCTCAAGTTTTCTTATTATATCTGGTTCATTGGACAACAACTAAATCCAGAATTGCCTTTTCTCTAGTCGGTTCCATTACAAGCTGCTCTATGAATCCATCTTGGAAGCACTCTACAAACTCTCTTTCTTGGGGTCCTGAAACAACCTGATTTTCCCAGTCTACCTGCATATTAAAATCACCCATCCCCACAGAGGCATTACCTTTGTTACATGCCAGTTTTAACTCCTACTGCAACTTACATCCCACATCGCTAACACTATTCTAACACTCTTATACTTAAGTGTGTTTCTGTGATATGCATAGCAAGATTTTTACTGTATGCAAAAAAGGAATTTTGCTGTAGCTATTTACATGTGAGAGCAAAAAAACATTGAATTGAACTGTTAATCTCACTGTTACAAGGGGCAACCATATCAAGTTTTATAAAATTATGAGGGGCACAGATCGGGTAGATTATCAGAAACTTTATTTCCCAGAGCAGGGAGACTAGAACTACCAGGCACAGGTTTAACTTGAGGGGAATCACTTTAAGGAAAATATGGGAGATAGGTTTTTCACACGGAGAACAATGGTTAAATGGAACGAGCTGCTGGGGGAGGTGATGGAGGCTAATACAACTGCAATGTTTAAAAAGCATTTGGACAAGTCCTGGGATGGGGAGGGCAGAGAGGGTCACGGCCCTAATGCAGGCAAATAGGATTAGTGCAGAAGGCATCATGTTTAGCATTGATGAGGATGGGCCAAAATACTCATTTCTGTGCTGTACTTCTCTATGATTAATCATGATTTTGCACTGTATGTTAATGCAAAATAAACTCAAAAACTATTTCACAAAAAAAAAGTACTAGAGTAACTCAGTGGGTCATGCAGCATTTCTGGGGAACATAGATAGGCAACGTTTCGGGTTGGGAGAAGAGTTCTGAATCTAAATGTCCTTTATCGATGTTCCCCAGAAATGCTGCCTGACCTGCTGTGTTACTCCAGCACTTTGCGTTTTTTTGCTCAAGATTCCAGCATCTGCAATTCCTTGTGTCTAAAAAAAACCTATTTGTTTAGTGCAGATTGGCCAATGAATGCAGCAGCTTTGGCAAGCATAAAACTGAAGGGGCTGATGCAACGTAGCGTTCAGAATACTCTAAGTAGTAGATAGTAATTCTAAGGGTGGTACAAGGTCAGGTGTCCTATACTTTACTACCAGCACACCCCGAGCTCCGGCACCGCAGTGCGCACACACAGATATCCAGCTGCTTGGTGGTTATACACAGGACTGCCAGCTACCCAGCAGCAAATATGCCCCGAAAATACTTTCGCCCAGATGTATAAACCATGATTTTATTGTAACATTCCTCGCAATGTAAAATAAAAAATACTTCTGATAATTTTTCAGTGCAAAACTTAAATATGCTACAATACAGCCCTTTTCTACATTTTTATTCGAGCCTGAACAGGCTGCCTGTTCTCCTGTCTGCCGACTAACATAAAACAGCTCTTATCTTTATCCTGTGATGGTAATTTCCTTCCAATTTATCATGCACTTCTACAGATTTAAAAGTAAATGTGAAAATTAATGATAAATATGGAATTTGATTTTCCTGATTGTATCAATCTTCTGTACTACAGTCAGTTCCTCTTAAGTGTAAAACCTATTTGCCATGAAATTTTATACACTTATCAGGAAACCACACTTAACAAGAATTTACATGAAAATTGCATTAAACTGTGCAACTACTGAGCAGAGTGACAATTAATTATTGACTACATGTAACCATGTTTCTAAAATAAAAACTGGACACTGCACTGGGTATTAAAATAATATGTTTTGTGAATTATAAAATGGTGGTTATTATGAACTGAAAATAATGAAATGGAATTTAAAAATTAGTAAATCTGAATTAACAGTACCAAAGGATCCACACACATATATATATACACTATTATTAAAAATCATAGGAACTATTTTTGTATTGCACCAGATTCTCCTCTGTGTCATTAATAAACACTTAACTCTACCTTTTAATAAAATATGTTTTTTTTTAATATGTTGGGTATTTAAAGTATGTTCAGGACAGCAAGTCATCTCAGTAGAGGTAATTATATGGTATCTTTTACTACATTCGCACAAATTAATCACTGAATACTAGAAAACATTAATCTGAATTTCCATATTTTAAAGGCTTACAATTCAGTGTGCATATATCACACATCAAATGACATTTTAAAAAAGGGAAAAGGAAGCTAGTCATCTGCTGTTCTTTCAGACCTTGATTACCTAACTTTCCCCCAGGATGAGGACGTGAAGATTGCATAAAGCATCAAGAGGCCAACGAGTCATTTCCTCTTACTTAGTCAAGGGGTGAGTTTGATTGCTGTCTTGCAATGTTTTATTTTATGAACAAACATCCCCAAGTAATAGACATTTATGAATAACTAATGCACGCAGCCTCAGAATATGCCAATTTACAGGAATATGCAATGTTGGGATCCAGTCAAATGTTATGGCCTTAAATGAAAAGCCAGATACAAAATACAATTGTGTAGGACTGCTTTTCTCAGGACAGTCCATTTTGCATCTATTATGAAATGTCCCTAAACATGCACACTCCCAACCCTATTAATACATTGTGCAGTGAACAGTATAACACTTAGGTATTATAAAACAATGTATCCTATGATTTAAAGCATAGTTCTGGTAGTTATAACATTTACAATTAAACCCATTGTTTCCATAATTCACATTAATGGGTTTCCTCATCAAAGATTTTCCGTGTCACATACCCCCTCCTAAAGAGAAAATGATTTCACTGCTTTCCAGCACCAGGACTGAGAAGAATGTATTGTGATGAACAAAGTTACCGTGACCAGCTGTAGGATAAACTTTCATGGGCATAATTTAAACTGATAAACTTCTAACAAATAGCATTGGCATGATCTGTCCAGCTGCAATTATTTTAATCCATTCTAATCCTAGTTCAATATCTTTTTGATAACAGACGATGTTTGGCATGTCAAACCAAAAAAAAGCTGACAATGCAAAGATTCAATTAATTTCAGTATTAAGATATAAATATAGGAAATTTTAATTATAATTAACTTGAAAATGTCATAATTAAATGGTAATGATGAGGAAGTATGCCAGATACTGTATATACGTGGATGAAATTCTAGAAACTAATTTGACAATTCATTCTCCAAATTTAATGAACAAAACGTATTCCAGTATAGTAGTTCTACAAGTGTGTACAGTACAAATAATAGGTTTCCTGAGTTTGCATGTGAGTATATTAGGCTGTGCAACAAGTACTGGAAATCAGTTAAGTCAGATTGATCAAAGTGGAAAAAGATCAGACGGGTTTCTTTACAAGTGTGAGTTTTGTCCATCTAAGAAAGTTCTCTAAGGAAAATCCTTGTACACAATCCAACCCTGAATTCCAGGTATGGAAATGTCAAAGAGATTTTGGTCAAGATTAAATTTTACTATATTTTATAGAATATTCTGGTCTCTGCTACAATGTACAATAAGCACAAATTTTACAATAAGCACAAATTTAAGCTTTTACAGAATGTGCAATCAAAAAGAAAAACAAATTGCACCCTCTGAAAAATGTAATTTCAAGCTGCTTAAACCAGCACTATGTTCAGAATCATTCATAATCTGAATTTGACAGCTCAGAAGGCATTTTCCAGCGATTTTCTGTCAAGTAAGAAGCTTAAGACAATGAATGCAAAAGGTGTGTGAAAACATGCAGAAAAATCTTTCCACTGCCAAGTCTGGTATTGGAAGCTAGCAGAAACTGAGTGGATGGATATAAGTGGTGAATTTATGGAGGACAAGAAAAAATAGGTAAGCTTGGATAGGGAATTAGGAGATTATTCTAGCCCATGGTAGCATTGAAACATCAAAAGAAGGTACATTGTTGGTGGTAACATCAAGGAAAGGGCATTGAGAAACATCGTGGGAGATGCCACAACACCTGTAATGGAATAGAGGAGCTGGCAAGGTCAGTGGCATTGTTGGATGTAGGCATCAGAACCGATGATCGGCCATGAGAAAGAGTGGTGGTGGTGTCGGTGGTAAACGAATGTCCGAAGGTCGAACATCTGGCCGGGCTGCCGACCGACGGGGCCACGGGCGAGGTGCTGCGACTGTACTCCATGGGCTGGACAACGTCGGGGCAGGTGAGGCGGGGCCGGACGCGACGCTCCGACCCGACAGTCCCCTCGACCCGAGTAGTAGCAGTCAAATACGGGACAAGGGTGGTCCCGAACGGTACAAACCAATTTAGCCTAAAAAGCAGGATGTCCTGGCTAATACGGGACAGTTGGCAACCCTACCTGGCAGGTGGTTGTAGGAATGAAAATGCGATTAAGGAACCAAGCAGCACCAGGACTGAAGGTAAAGGTTGGGAACGCCAAGCAAAATGATATGACAGGCCATGTAGCAGTCAGGCTTTCCCTGTTCACAAAAGCACAACAAGAGCCTAAGGCCTACATCTATGTGAGCGGCAACATAGATAATCATGTGCCTCTGATGGCCAAATTAATTTTGTGCAAATCAAAAACGCCTTGCGCCTAATTGGTCAACATTCTGGATCTGTGGCAAATTCAAAGCAAGCTCGCACATAAAGGATCGGATCAGCTTTGGTGATTGGGTTTTAGATCAGTGCAGTACTCAGAAGCAGTACAGTGCACAAAAGAATTACTGTCGCTTAATTTATTAACAACTAGAATGTTGGCTTCTGTAGAATAAATCTGCAAAGGATGCACAAATAAGATATGTACTTAGTTTTTTTTTAGAAAGTCAAGAGGATGCTAAAAAAAGCTATATGAAATTCTAGTGATTGCAGTCCAATAAAAATAAATCAATCGATAAACTATAAAGTAGGAAGAATGTGACATGGATCAAGGAGCTCGTGAAGACAACTTTGTTAATATGTTCATAATCATATCTCACTGAAAGCCAAACGTGCCAAAGGTATCCTAATAGTCCCCGTCACCCATTCTTTTTCACCCCTGCAAAACTTACCCTTTTATATATGGATTCCATATCCTTTTTAAAATTACAATAAAATCACTTCCACAAACCTTTCCAGTTAGCGTGAATTTCCAGTGCCGTTCAGCAGCTGAAATTGTGAAGCCGTGCAGGCTGATCATAAACTTCAATTCACATCCCCATTTTTCCATGTTATCCAAATTCCATCCCTATGAACCCAATATTATTCATGGATGTCTTTCAAGAAAAACCTGATACTTTGTCACAGAGAGGTGGTGGGTATATGGAACGAACTGCCAGATGATGTGATATATTTACGAGGTTCAAGGGCCTGTCCCACTTAGGCAACTTTTTCAGCGACAGCCGGTAAATAGGCTGTCGCCACATGGTCGTGACGCCTGTATTGTCGTGAGTTGTTGCCTCAAATCTCGTGGCCTTTTTCTTGTCGACACTTGGTTTTGAAATGTTCAAAACCTCACGGCGATAGTTAGCTTGACGTTGAGTGACTTCTCCTGGCTTAGGTGCTGTCGTAGGTTGTCATAGGCTGTCGCCAGGTTGACGCCATCTGACGTTGGCTGTCGCCGGGTGGTGACTTCGGTGAATTCAAGTGGCGGCAGCCTACGTCACACTACGTCAACCGGAGACAGTATCGGCGTCACGAGAATTCACGTTGCTTCATTTGAAAAAAGTGCACCGGTCCATCTGCCTTCAGTTGAAGCAGTCAAGGTCGTACCTTGTCGTAGCTTGTCGCGTACTGACGTAGGTTGACTTCGTAGGCTGTCATCTATATCGTCGTAGGCTGTCGTAGGTGTTGTCGTGGGCTGTCGTGGGTTGACGGCTCATGTCGTGATGAATTGGGACGCCGGTTGACATAGCTTGTCGTAGCTTGACGTCAACTAGGTGGCAGACTGCCGTAGACATTGTCCAGGGGGGGGGGGGGGGGTTCCCGACGTCACACCACAACAGTGACTGTCGCCAGCTGTCGCCGAAAAAGTCACCTGTGGGACAGGCCCTTCAATTAATACTTGGAATGGGACATGGAATGAAAAGGTTGGAGGAATATGGGCAAGGCACAGGCATATGGGGCTAGCTCGGCTGGGCAACTTGTTAGGTGTAGGCAAGTTGGGCTGAAGAGCCTACTTTCATGCTCTGTGTATAGCTCTGTGATACTATGACTCTTTAATACAACAATCACAATGTTAAAAGTGTACATTGAGTTAGTTTAAAAGCATTTCCGATTGTGAATGTTTGGTGCACATGATAGATTTTAGTTAGGTCACACGGAGAATGAACAACTATAGATAACTAAAGCTCTGATTCAGTTTGCGCTATAACGGTACATGAAAGCACTACGATTTTTCACCAACTCACTCACCGTTCTCCTGTGCTGCCAGCGCAACAAGATTTGTTTCGATCGGTGGTATATTGTAAAGGTTAGGGACGTTTAAAAATCTTGAAATCCGCACGCGTGCAGATCAATCTCCTCACGTGTCAGTCAGCGCCGGGCGGATTAGTCTCTTCTCCGTCATTCCCCGGGATGGTCCACCCCTTCCTGCGCCATCGCGTCTTTACTGGAGCTGAGGGACGCTCAGGTCTCCAACACAATTTTCAGAGGGACGTGGACCAGTGTCGGAGAAGTCGCCAAACGGAAAGCCGTGGATCTGATCCTAGCGGAGGAGAGCGTCCAGCACCTGCTATGAGTCCCAAACGCAATGCCCCGCAGCTCCAGCCCCTTCCCCTCTGGTCCCCCTCGCTTGCTCCTGCCCCCTCCTCCGTGATACCCCTCTCTCTCCCAATGGCTCACCCCCCGTCTTTTCTCCGAGCTCTACCCCCCCCCCCCCCCCCCCCCCCACCCACCCCCCACACCAACCCACACGCCACCGTGGTCGTAGCTGCTGGTCCTTCCGGGCCGATCCGAGGCCTGGCTCTGAGGGCTGATGCTCTTCCGGGGCACGCAAGAAGGGAGAGGAGCGGCAATCTCGAGAACCTGGGGAGGGAGAGTGGGGGAGAAGGGGGAATAGAGGGTGAGAAAGGGAGTAGAGAAGGAAGAGGGGTTTGGGAGGGAGGGAGTGACTGAGGGTAGGGGAAAGGAGAGGTGAGGGAGGGATTGGGGGAGGGTAGGAGGAGGTGAGGGGGAGAGTGGGGGAGAAGGGGAAATAGAGGGAGAGGAGGGGGAGTGGAGGAGGGTGTGGTAGAGGAGGTAGGTAGTGGGGAATAGAGGTAGAGGAGGGCAGTGGAGGAGATGAGGAGGGATAGTGGGGGGGGATAGGGGGAGGTGAGGAGTGGGGAGGTGGGGGATAGAGGGATAGGAGGGGGGTAGCGAGGAGAGAGGATTTATGGAGGGAAGGAGGGAAGGAGAGTGACGGGGGTAGGGGAAAGGAGAGGGCGAGAGAGGTGAAGAAGGGATTGGGGAGGGTAAGAGGTGAGAGGAAAGAAGACGGAGAGTGAAGAGGGGGTGAAGAGGAGGGTGAGAGAGTGCTAGAGATGAGGGGAAATCAGTTGCGCCTGTGCAGTTGGGGGCTATGGGTGAGTAGTGGAATATTGCGTTGGGCGACCAAGCATCCTGTGTGACCGGGACCCAACGGGTCCCACTTAGTCTAGTTGTTTATAATAGACTTTACATGCGCTTAAATTGCTGGAGAAGATTTCAGGTTAGTACTTTTAACAGCACCTCTAGTAATACTCATGGCACCAAAGTGTCACTTCCATTTATGTGCTTAAATCTTGAAATAGGATTTGTGCTTCACACTCTTCTTATTCAAAGATAAGAACGTTACTTCTATCTTATGGCTGACAAGTTTTTAATTGCTATTTTTTTGTTATTTTAATGAAAAGTGTATGTTGTTCAATTGGTACATTGTGTAAGTTTAGCTGGCACCCAATTAATTGTTTTTGATAGCTTTACCTCAACTATGCCCTAATTTAAAATCTGAAGAATTATAAATGTATTATGCTGAGGATGATGTATATATTTATTGGAATGACATATACTAGATGCAAGACTTAATTATACAGATAAAGGGAATGAAAGTCTAATATTCACATAGTCCTGAGAAATGACTATAAAATTAAATAAATTACAGTAATTAAGTTCAAAATTATATTTCAAAAACAAAGCTATGGCTGTCTTTGGTGAACAAAAACTATTCTAAACTCACTTGTAGATATATAGCCAAGGTCTTCAGTTATTTATGTTGAAAACTATCCGCATGCCTATGCTTTAGTCAAATGTAAAAGAATATATGCAAGATTACACTGGAAATATTTTTTTCTCTAATTGCAAATGTAAACTTCTTGTGTACTTTTAATATGTATCACATGTTTCTTGAAAGATATCCATTGGTAATGTAGAACTCTATGGGAAGAATCTGAATAACACTGAAAAAATGGGAATGTGAATTGAAGCTTGTGATCAGTCTGCACAGATCCCAACTTGAACTGCAGGAGGTCACTGTGGAATTCCATGTTCAGATCTTATTATCATGGCTGGAGTGCTCTGCCAGAGTTAAATGTGCTGCTGATAACATTTGGGACTAACAAGTGCAGCCAAAGATCAGAAGTTCCCAGCAACAACAGGAGCCAGACTGCAATAACCATAGTCCTGCCATTATTAAAAGGTGCAGTGTGTTTGCAATGGTCACAAAGATCATGTCACAGATTGGAGATCTCTAGGAAAGATGATGGAGCATCACCATTTGTGTAGGAAGAAACTGCAGATGCTGAAGATTTAGCAAAACAAAAAGCTGGAGTAACTCAGCGGGACAAACAGCATCTCTGGAGAGAAGGAATGGGTGAGGATTCGGGTCGAGATCCTTCTTCAGACTGCAGCCCCCACGGCACGCTACCACCCCGCTGACCTCGTCTTATTGCAAGCAGAGACAAATGAGCAGCCGCCATTGTCAATGGCCGGCAACCTCCACCACCGGTTGTTTGATTTGATGACTGAAGACCTGATGGAAGACTTGGTAAGGCAGGAATCTGCAGGATTACTGTCCATGGCGGAAGTGAATGCCACAAGTCAAGTCCACCAACCCGACCCCATTACAGATAATGTTCAGTTTAGCTTAGAGATACAGAATGGAGACAGGACCTTCAGCCCATCGACTCCACGCCAACCATCAACCTACATTAGTTCTATATTATTCCTCTTTTGCATCCAACATGTTAGGGGTGATTTACAGAAGCCAAACTCGCATGTCTTTGGGATGTTGGTGGAAACTGAAGCACCCGGAGAAAACCCAGGTAATCACAGAGAGGATGTACAAATCCCACACGGACAGCACCTGTAGTCGGGAATGAATCTGGGTCCCTGGCTCTGTGAAGCAGCAGCTCCACCCCCTATGAACACATATAAATGATGGAGGTCAGTAATGCATGCTTCACCCAGGCCACACACATACACACCCTGCAGAAGCTTCATATAAAAGGATCCAGTGAGATTTAGATTATTTACAGTTATGGGCAGATAAATGGCTGATGGAGCTTAATCCAAGCAAGTGTGCACGTTAGGACGTTGAATCTAAGGAGGAAATTATTGGCACGGCCCTTAACAGCATAATAGAAGGATCTTAGGGTCAAAGTCCATAGGTCTCTGAAAGTGACAACACAAGTAGACCAAGTGATCAAAGCGGCATATGATGTCCTTGCCTTCAATGGTCAAAGCATTGAGTCAGGAAGTCATGCTGCAGCTTCATAAAACTTTAGTTGGGCCACATTTGGAGTATTATGTGCAGTACTGGTCACCCCATTGCAGGAAGGATGTGGGGGGCCTTTGGGGAGGGTGAAGAAGAGTTTTAGCAGAATGCCGCCTGGATTAGAGGATATTCACGACAAGGAGTGGTTGAACAAACGTAGATTGTTTTCACTGGTGCGACAGAGGTTGAGGGGAGATCTGATAGAAGTTTACAAAATTAAGAGAGGCAGACCCTTTCCAATGGTTTACATGTAAGTCTAGAAAGCATAGCTTTAAGGTCAGAGGGATAAAGTTTAAAGGAGAATGATGGGTACCTGGAACACACTGATGCAGTAGTGACATTTAAGATGCTTTTCGATAGGCAGGTGAATATGGAAGAATGGAGGGATATGGATCACATGCAGGCATAGTGGATTAACTTGATATCATGTTCAGCATGAAGTTGAATGTAAGGAGAAAGCAAATAGTTAATGGCAAGATCCTTAACAACATTGGTGGGTGAAGGGCCTGTTCCAGTGCTGTACTGTTCTACGCTCTATATTGTTTAAGTAATGTGCCCGCATTAGTTACATCAGAAAAATCTTTATCTTGCACGAGTCAGATGTAACATTCTCATGTCCCACCACATTCACCACTACATTTCTCAGCTTGTACAAATTGCCTTCTCTTCAATCATGGCAGAGACATGAGCCAAATGCAATGCTTGTGGCTCATTGATAAACTTCTCTCATAGTAGCACACAACCGTCAGCAACTGCAGCAGACTGATGGGAGTCAGGGGCAGCAGCATTTCACTCCTTTGAACCATGGAGTGCTCACTATTGTTGGAGCTGCCACTGCGAAGGCTGCAAAAACACTGAAAATAAAAACGATAGAAACTCTCTTCTCCTTGTCGAGTCTCCGTTGTCATTGGCCGTAACATCGGCGGCCTCCCACCGGAATCGACCTGGGGATCCAGTCGCAGAGCCTGCGGACTCACCGTCGCGGAGCTGTGGTGGCGCTCGGCTGCGACCCGACTTCAGGGCTCGGAGGCTTCAACTGCAGGCCCTGTGGACGGCAACATCCGGAGCTCGCCCTGGTGGGAGGCTGCTTTTTGGAGCTCCCGCAACGGCAAACTTTGCCCGCCCGAATCGAGGGGTCTAAATCGATCCGGAGTGGGGCCTTACATCGGCCGGCGCGGCTTAAACGGCCGCGGGACTTACCATCGCCCGCCGGAGGGGCTCTAACATCTAACATCAGGAGCCTCAATCGGCTCGATGCAGCAGTTTGGCTGCTGCTGTTGCACAGATATATCTTCCCACCCCATCCTTTTCTGCCATGATCAGAGACCACTCCCTCCACAACTTGTTTCTCTCATTCCTTCCCACCCAAACCATCCCTTCCCCAGGTATTTCCCCTGCAACCACAGGAGATGTAACCACAGCCTGTCCCTACACTTCCTCCCTCACATCCATTCAGGGATGCCAGCAGCCCTTTCAGGCGAGACAGAGGTTCATATGCACTTCCTCTACTGCATCTGGTTTCCTGTGCATCACCATCATTAAGCATATGTTTGGTGACTGCTTCACTGAGCACGTGCTCGGTCCATCACAGCCTACTGGATCTCCCGGTTGCTAACTCCTCTTCCAATTCCCATACTGACTTTCTGTCCTCGGCCTCCTCCATTGTCAGAGTGAGGCCATATACAAACTTGTACTGCAGCACCTCAAATTTCACTTGGGTAGCTTACAACCCAACAGTATGAACATTGAATTTTACAAGTTTATGTAACCACAAATACCCCTCTCTACCTTCTTCCCCCACCCCATCTTTCTTCTCTCCCCTCTCGCCCCTGCGCTCCTCCTGGACTCGAACCAATTTCTCCTCGCCTCCTCCCTTTCTTTCTAGCTTCACGATTTGCAACCCTTCAATCCTTTTCTCTCACCACCTTCTGTCTTTTCATCTCTGGCCTTTGCTCAACTATCTGCCAAATCAAAACCCCCCTCAAATGTATCCATCTATTACCTACCAGACTTTATCCTGCCTCTCCTCACTTCCAGTTTCATTCCCACCCCCCATGAAGAAAGATCCGACCCAAAATGTCACCTATCCATGTTCTAGATACATACTGCCTGAGATACAGCATTTTGTGTCTTTTTTTAAACCAGCATCTGCAGTTCCTTGTTTCTACAGACACAATTAAAAGTGAAACTGCAAAATGCCATATGCAAAGCAGTTTGTGATTGGTGCTCTGAAGTATAAACAACATCCAATTAGCTTTGGGAAGCACCACAATGATCAAATAATTGACAACTCCATGACCCACTTCTCTACTTGCTGTGCAATCCAATCTATTAAGCGGGCAAGGCTCCTACAATATTGCGATTGTGGGTTATAAATGAAATTAAGTGTACATCAGAACACACAGCAAGCAAACATTTGATGCAATGCAATTATTTTCTAAACCAATGTCTTTTGAATGTGGGCAGTTTCTGTGATGTGAACAGGCTTAGATTTTGTAAAGTAACTATTGCAGACAATAAAAGGGCTTGACATAGTGATATTACTTCTGCGACAGGTTTTTCAACGGAGAAATAATATTTTAGGACAGATAGGGTACTGAGAACTAACATTTTGATAAGTGAGAAACAACCAAGGTGCAAAACCATCAAAGATAGGAAGTGAGCTATATAGATTAAACTTGCAAGAAACGTGAACGAACTGTGAAATCAAAGAAACTGAGGTAAGTTTGTTTACATTTGTCAAAATGAGGAAGTCAGTGCTTAGAAGCAGAATATGATGCCAGCAACACTCATTTCTGGATCAGGTGCGGCATTCATGTATAATAGTGCAAAACTCCCTCATAATTGCTCTAACAGAATGCCTTGGCCTCAACATCAGCCACCTCCAACGATGCATGGTAGAAAAACAAAGAACTGCAGTTGCTAGTTAATGCGCAATTGGACACACAGTGCTGAAGTAACTCAGCGGGTCTGGTCCTTCTTCAGACTGATTTTGAGGGGGTGGGAGAAGAAAGCTGAAAAATGGGAGACGCAGGACAAAGCGTGGCAGGTAGTAGGCTGCCATGGGCGAGGTGGGGCTGATAGGCAGATGGCTGGAACAAAGCCCCAGATAAGAAAGGAAAGAAGGCATAAGACAGGTTTAAAGAGATGCGGATTAAAAATCCAATGGGAGGAAAGTGACAGGAGTGGGGGGAGGGAGGGGAGAAATAGGTGGGGGTCTAGGAGGGGGCATGGGTATGAATGGAGCGGGGAAAAATAGTGGGTGGTTGGAGTTTTGGGGCGAAAGGGTTGGGGGTTAGCGAGAGGTAACCCGAAATTCACACCCTAGGTCAGAAATTAATATTTGATCAAAAATGAAATATGATTCAACCATGGCACTTCAAGAGAGTAAAAGTTTGCATACTGAGCATGTTATCATTTATTTGATCAGATATTGAGCAATTCACTTCTGCACTGAATGTCTACAACTCCACCCATGATTCTAGGTTTGTCACAGACATTCACCAGTCCAGAAATCCAGACTTAATGCCAAGCATCGGCACACATGCTTGCAGTTGATCTCGTTTTCCAACAGCACTGACTTACCTTAAAGATGTCCCGCTCCACACTTCCACTTCCTTCACTGCATTTGTTACTTCAACTTCTTCCCCTCTGGTGTCAAAGATTATAAACTTAACAACTCTGAATTCTTCTGGATATCCACCTACTTGTATTTTCATTGACACCTTCTATACAATCTTATGCCTTGCTTTACTTTCACTATCTCTTCTGAACTTCCACTCTGATCCGGAACATTTTGTCCTTGGTTTCATCTCCTCATATCGCCACCTCAATGAATTTTGAGCCGGCGATGATGTTCTCCTTCTTCTGTTGCCTTCTCCTCTCTGCTCATGATATTGGCCAGGAGTTTTCAACCCAGACTGCAGATCCTTTATGTGTAGGAATGAACTGCAGAAGCTGGTTTACACTGAAGATAGACACAAAATGCTGGAGTAACTCAGCGAGACAGGCAGCATCTCTGGATAGAAGTAATGGGTGACGTTTCAGGTTGAGACCCTTCTTCAGACCTTTATGATGTCTTTATAATTCACGATCCATCGATATATTACCTCTGGACTATTGCTCCTCCTAGATTAAATCATTGTTAACTGCTTGACATTACACTGGACATCACACTTTTTCCACCACCCTAAATAATTCACCTACCCCATTCTGAAATTATATCCTACTGTTCACTAAGATCAAACCCCACCATTATCTCTAACCTACTGACGAGGACAGTTATGTTGTTGTTTGGCAAATCATCCCACAGTTCCTTCAAACAAGGTATCTGACATATCGTCATACCTCCGGGTGGACAATGACTCTCCCACTGTATATTTAGTCACTGTCACCCAGAGAGTAATCACCAACCTCATTTCCCTCCTCCCATTAGTCTCCCAATCTCACACATTCTACTTATGCCTCCTCCCCAGGATCTATCGGCAAGGCTTTGCTGATAAACCAATTAGGAAAGCATGTTCAATCGTGGGCCCACTTGTATTTATCACTGCAACAGATTCTAAAATGGCATATTTCATCATGAGTGCCTGATTGTCAGCACAGACGTCGTGAGCTGAAGAGCCTCTTTCTTTGTGTAAGGAGGAACTGCAGATGCTGGTTTACACCAAAGATAGACACATAATGCTTGAGTAACACAGCGGGACAGGCAGCATCTCTGGACAGAAGGAATGAGTGACCTTTCAGGTCAAGTCCAGTCTGAAGAAGGGTCTCGACCCGAAACGTCACCCATTTCTTCTCTCCAGTGATACTGCCTGTCCCTCTGAGTAACTCCAGCATTTTAAAGTAGCATCTGCATTTCCTTCCTACACAGTTCAAATATTTCACTGTTGAGCCATCAAACCAGTATAATTCAACTTTAAAAATATTTATTCTAAATTAAATGGTGGATTCAAATCCCACTGCAAAGATCTGAACGCATAATCCAAGATGACAATCCATTGCTTGAGGTGTGCTGCACTGCTGGAGGCTCTTCTCACATTTATCACTTAAAATAGCAACTTGCTTCTGCCTGGGACAGGTGAGGATAAGGGCATCTGATTTATGGATAAGCTTATGTTTTTAGAAAGTGGTAAATGGAAGATTTGGAATAGCTTTGTGCAGAAAAGTGAAGACAAGAAGAGAGAGTTCAATTTAGCTCTTAGGGCATAGGAAATCAAGGGATATGTTGAAAAAGCCAGATGAACAGTTAAAAGTGGATGAACAGTTAAACACCACTGTGAGGCTTGTGTGGTGAAGTCTGGCTTTAAGTCCAGTGTTTTATGTTCAGAGAAATCCCATTCACAGAGATATGACCAAGATAAAGAATTCAAGATCTCAAGTACAACTCCACACTTCTCCCAACTAAACAAAGAACTGGTGCAAGAAATATGCACATTGTCCACCTTTCCTTCCACTACTCCGTGATTGAGATGACTCAACCTGTAATCTCAATCACAACTTCAAATGAATTGCAGAACACTATTAGTTTCTGCTGAGTATTGAGCAGTATTTCACAGACATAAAATAAAAAAACCCTGAATGCAGTGAGGTTATTTCAGATGCCTGCTGACGAAGGGAATTTTCTTTACCGCAAAGAAAAATAATATTTCAAACATAATTAAAAATCAGACTGCAGCATAGCAGGATGCAGTATTAAGCATGCCACCACTAGTCAGATTTGTATTTCAGGACTGCTTAATCATTGACTTTACAACTCCAGCTCCATGATTTTGCACTGACCTGGATTTGAGCCTGGGATTATCATGTACTCATCTCAGCTTTCTTCTCCATTCAACAGCAGCATTTAGCTGGCAACAGTGGGCCCAGGTTGAAGAAATATCTAAATTAAAATATACTAGGGTATACACTGGACTAATGGGTTTTCAAGGGTCGAGTGCTTAAATGTAATATATTATATTTCTCTCATTAACTCATACTTACAAAATATTATTATCCTTTCCCCCTTTACTTCAGAGGCAAGAAGGAAGATGATGAGAAAGTTAAGATACCAAAAAATAATCAATGATATCGCAGTAATACTTAGAGAAAGCAGTTCTCTCCATCTTTGAGTGTATGTTATATTATGATCAGTGCAAAAAGTGTAACTAAGATTGGTAACTTTATACTAAAATATTAATCAGATTTAATTACAATTAATACAACTACTATTTAAATTCTCACAGGGATGGCAGGGCAGATTATGTGGAGACAAGCAATTGCAGATGTTGGTTTACAAAAAAAGACGCAACGTGATGGAGTAATTCAGAGGGTCAGGTAATATCCCTGGAGAACATGGATAACCATATAACCATATAACAATTACAGCACGGAAACAGGCCTTCTCGGCCCTTCTAGTCCGTGCCGACCATTTGTTTTCCCCTAGTCCCATCTACCTGCACTCAGACCATACCCCTCCATTCCCTTCACGTCCATATACCTATCCACTTTACTCTTAAATGTTAAAATCGATCCTGCCTCCACCACTTCTGCTGGAAGCTGATTCCACACAGCCACCACCCTCTGAGTAAAGAAGTTCCCCCTCACGTTACCCCAAAACCTCTGTCTCTTAATTCTCATGTCATGCCCTCTTGTTTGAATCTTCCCTACCCTCAATGGGAAAAACGTATCCACGTCAACTCTGTCTATCCCTTTCATCATTTTAAAGACCTCAATCAAGTCCCCCCTTAACCTTCTGCGCTCCAAAGAATAAATACCTAACTTGTTCAACCTTTCTCTGTAACATAGTTGCTGGAACCCTGGCAACATTCTAGTAAATCTCCTCTGTACTCTCTCTATTTTGTTGACATCCTTCCTATAACTAGGCGACCAAAATTGTACACCATACTCCAGAATTGGTCTTACCAATGCCTTGTACAATTTTAACATTACTTCCCTACTCCTATATTCAATGCTCTGATTTATAAAGGCCAGCACACCAAAGGCTTTCTTTACCACCCTATCTACATTGCGATTCCACCTTCAGGGAACTATGCACAGTTATTCCTAGATCCCTCTGTTCCACAGCATTCCTCAATTCCCTACCATTTACCATGTACGTCCTATTTTGATTTGTCCTGCCAAGATGTAGCACTTCACACTTATCAGCATTAAACTCCATCTGCCATCTTTCAGCCCACTTTTCCAAATGGCCCAAATCTCTCTGTAGACTTTGAAAATCTACTTCATTATCCACAACACCACCTATCTTAGTATCATCTGCATACTTACTTATCCAATTTTCCACCCCATCATCCAGATCATTGATGTACATGACAAACAACAGTGGACCCAACACAGATCCCTGAGGCACCCCACTGGTCACCGGCTTCCAACCTGATAAACAGCCATCCACCATTACTCTCTGACATCTCCCATTCAGCCACTGTTGAATCCATCTTGCTACTCCGCCATTAACACCCAAAGATTGAACCTTCTTAACCAACCTTCCATGGGGAACCTTGTCAAAGGCCTTACTGAAATCCATATAGACAACATCCACTGCTTTACCCTCATCAATTTCCCTAGTTACCACTTCAAAAAATTCAAGAAGGTTTGTCAAACATGACCTTCCAGGCACAAATCCATGTTGACTGTTCCTGATCAGACCATGTTTATCCAGATGCTTATATATATTATCTCTAAGTATCCTTTCCATTAATTTGCCCACCACTGACGTCAAACTAATAGGTCTATAATTGCTAGGTTTATTCTTTGAACCCTTTTTAAACAATGGAACAACATGCGCAGTATGCCAATCCTCCGGCACTATTCCCGTTTCTAATGACATTTGAAATATTTCTGTCATAGCTCCTGCTATTTCTACATTAACTTCCCTCAACGGCTGAGTTACTCCAGCATATGGTGTCTACTTTCAGGTAATAAGTTGATACAGATGATGGTTTTTGATAGGCAGATGGTAGACGAAGGCCAGAGATGAAAAGACAAAAGGTGTGAGACAAAAGGTTTGAAGAGATGCGAATTGTGAAGCCAGATGAAGAATGTAGGTTGGACGAGAGAAATAGATGCAAATCCAGATGGGGCACAGGGGAGAGGAGAAGTAGGGAGGGGTTAGGGGTAAGAAGGGAGGGGGGATTGTATTTGGAGAATTCAATGTTCCTACTACTGGGTTGTAAGCTGCCAAAGCTGAATATGAGGTGTTGTTTCTCCAGTTTGTGTGTGGCCTCACTCTGGCAATGGAGGTGGCCCGAGACAGACAGGTCAGTATGGCAATGGGAAGAAGAGTTAAAATAGGATATAAAAGTCAGCATGGGGGTGGTACAGAATGGACAGTATAGGAATGGTACAGAAAGGTCAGTATGGGAATGGTACAGAATGGGAAGTATGGGAATGGGCAGATTATGTGTTGTGTCTGTACCATTTGGCACTAGTGAAGCCCATTGTAAACAACAACAGCCACACCTGCAGACAGTGTGTGCAGCTCAAAGAACTCCAGCTCAGAGTTGCTAAACTAGATGCTGAGCTTTGGGAAGCTAAAGGTTAGCTTTGTACACTTCATTACTCAAGGCACACACATCTCATTTATTAAGTGTTATAGATTCAGTTCATGGAATGGGGTGGCTGGATGTCACGATGGGAGAACCATGGATGAGGATCAAGAGCAGCACTGGAGGAGGCTCAGCCCATTGCTACAACAGTTTGTGCAGTCAATTTAATGAGAACAAGACCAGAGACTGCAGGGAGGATGAGCAAATCAATGCAGGTGGGCATTCGACTGCAAGGATTGAAAAGTGGTGACAGGATGTAACCTAGATTGGGAGATAGTTATCGACCCTATAATTGCAAACACGAGTCCAGAAGGCTTTATTTTTTGCCAAATGCCTAGTTTAAGGACATGAACTGAGAGGGAAATTTAAGTTATAGGAGCAGAGTTAGGCCATTCGGCCCATCAAGTCTGCTCTGCCATTCCATCATGGCTGATCTATCTCTCCCTCCTAACCCCTTTCTCCTGCTTTCTCCACATAACCCTGACACCCAAGCCCCCTGACTTGCGGCATGAAAGAAAATATCTACTTGTCATGGTGCAATTAAGTCTCTGAAAGGGTCAATGAACACCATGGACCCAAACTAAAAAGGAAGCCAACAATCTCTGGATTACTATCTGAGCCAGATGCAAATTGGCAAGAAGCAAGAGTTGAATATGTTCAACTATGTTACAGAGAAAGGTTGAACAAGTTAGGTCTTTATTCTTTGGAGCGCAGAAGGTTAAGGGGGGACTTGATTGAGGTCTTTAAAATGATGAAAGGGATAGACAGAGTTGACGTGGATACGTTTTTCTCATTGAGGGTAGGGAAGATTCAAACAAGAGGGCATGACATGAGAATTAAGGGATAGAAGTTTCGGGGTAACGTGAGGGGGAACTTCTTTACTCAGAGGGTGGTGGCTGTGTGGAAAGCTTCCAGCAGAAGTGGTGGAGGCAGGATCGATTTTAACATTTAAGAGTAAAGTGGATAGGTATATGGACGTGAAGGGAATGGAGGGGTATGGTCTGAGTGCAGGTAGATGGAACTAGGGGAAAACAAATGGTCGGCACGGACTGGAAGGGCCTGTTTCCGTGCTGTAATTGTTATATGGTTATATGGTTTAATATATGGCTAAAAAAAAAAAAGTGATTTCAATCAATGGCCAATGTCAGCAGGACTGAAGAAAGAGGGGCTGGTCCATTGGGATAGGTATCACTCAAATTGGGCTGGGACTAGTGTTGTGGTGAATTGAATAATGAGGGCTACAGATTTGACTTTTGGTTGAATAATGGGGATGAAGGATTCAGACGAGTAAAAATGTACAAAATGTGGAAGAGAAAAGAAAAGGAAACTGTGAAAAGCAGTGAAAAGCATATTAATAATTAAACTCTTTGACAGTAAGAGGCAGTGTATGTATTAGAGTACAGCTGGAAATCCAGTCACAGGACAGAGAAATAGCTAAAAAAACAATATTAAAGGCTCTTTATTTGAAAGCATGCAGCAATCACAACAGGATATGATAGAAAGGATTGTACAGGGAATTGCAGAGAGCTCTGTAGTTTAGGAGGGGGGAAGGTTAGGTGGATGATTAGGGAAGGTGTCAAGCTCTGCCCGATCAATAAATATCTGAACATAATTATCAGTCTGAAGAAGGTCTCGACCCGAAACGTCACCTACTCGTTCGCTCCATAGATGCTGCCTCACCCGCTGAGTTTCTCCAGCATTTTTGTCTACCTTCGATTTTTCCAGCATCTGCAGTTCTTTCTCAAATTAATAATTGCAGGTCAGTCAAGAGGCCTGAGCGAGAGTCGGGAAAGGAGCAGTACCTGTTTGGATGTTGGGAAATCAGGCTGAGGGGGTGGATGCAGGTGCAGAACAAGCTAAAGCTTGGGAAGCCTGCTATACATTAGTAAGATAGTCATGGACGCAAAAGTGCCTCTTGAAACCTGCATGTCTGCCACAGAATGATGGAGTATCTCAGCTGGCCTGACCCACTGATTTTGAGTCATAGATAGAAAGAATCAGAGTCATACAGCCCAACTTTAACACATCAACCAACATGCCCCATCAACACTAGACCCATCTGCCTGTGTTTGGCCCATATCCCTCCAACCCGTCCTATCCATGTACCAGTCTAATTGCTTCTTAAATGTTGCAATAGTCCCCGTCTCAACATCCTCCTCTGGCAGCTCGTTCCATACACTCACCACCCTTTGTGTGAAAAAGTTACCCCTCAGATTCCTATTATATCTTTCCCCCTTCACTTTAAACCTAAGTCCTCTGGTTCTCGATTCCCAAGAGAATGTGTGTCTACCCGATCTACTCCTCTCATGATTTTATACATCCCTTTAAGATCACACCTCATCCTCCTGCTCTCCATGGAATAGAGTTCAAGCCTACTCAACCTCTCCCTGTAACTCAGCCCCTCGAGTCCTGGCAACATCCTTGTAAATTTTCTCTGTGCCCTTTGCAACTATACATCATTCTTGTAACATGGTACCCAGAACTAAACACAAGGCTCAAAATACAAGACTTTTGAAATGCAACACCTCACATATTTCTGTGTTAAATTCCATCAACCATTCCTCAGCCCACCTGGCCAACTGATCAAGATCCTGTTGCAATTTTTGACAACCATCTTCACTATCTGCAATACCACCTACTTTTGTATCGTCTGCAAATTTGCTAATCTTGCCATGTACATTCTCATCCAAATCATTGATATAGATGTCAAACAGCAATGGGCCCAGCACCAAACCCTGAGGAACACTACGTAACATGCCTCCAGTCTGAGAAGCATCATTCCATCACCCTCTGCTTCCTTCGATGAAACCAATTTTATATTCATCCAGCTGTCCCTCCTTGGATCCCATGCGAACTAATCTTCCAGAGCAGCCAACCATGTGGAACATTGTCAAATCTTTTGCAAAGGTCCATATATACATCTACAGCACAATTTGCTTGGGCAGCTTACACCCCAGCAGATATCAACTTTCTAACTGCAAGTGAATCTTGCTTTCCCTCCCTCACCAGCACACCCATCCTAGTTCTCCGACCAGTCTGACTATCCCCTTGATTAAATGTTTATCGTTGTATGCTTCGTTGTCACCTTCCCCCAGCTAACAATTAACCATTCTACATTTTCCTTGATATTTGTCCCCTTTGATAACTTGTTTTCACACCTTACATTCTTTGTCTCTGGGTCTCACTCTCCCCTGACCCTCCCTCTCCTAAATCTAAGTCTGAAGAAGGGTCTCAACACAAAACATCACCCCTTCCTTCTGTCCCACTGAGTTACTCCAGTATTTTGTGTCTATCTTAAGTGCATATATATATATATATATATATATACACCATCTCTCAGACTATTCTTAAGTAACTTTCCAACTACAGATGTTAACCTCACTAGCCTATAGCTTCCAACCTTTTCCCTGCAACCCTTCTTGAGCAGAGGTGCAGCTTTTGCCCCCTCCAGTCTACTGGTACCTCTCCTGTATTTAATGATGACTTGTAAATTTCAACCAGGACTTCCACAAATTTCTCTCTAGCTTCCCACAGTGTACTCAAATATATCCGATTCAGCCCGGGAGATGTGTCTACCTTCATACGCATCAGAAACTTCACCGTAATACTGACTGCTCTCAAGACAATTCCACTGACTGCCTCAAGTTCTTCAATCCTCTTGTCTTTCTCCACGGTAAAAACCGAGGAGAAATGCTCCTCTGAGGACCTTGCCCATCTCCTGTGGGTCCACAGAGTTGACCGCTTTGATTCCTGAGGGGTCCCTTTCTTTCCAGTTCCCCCTTTTGATAAATTGAACAATGATATACCCAGTCAATATTGGTTACTCTAGCATTGTGTCTATCCTTGGTATAAATCAGCATCTGCAGTTCCTTTTTATTATGTCCTCGTACTTACTCAACAACAAAGGGCTACAAATACTCATTTTCAGTCTAATTACCAACGCAGAATATGTTCAGTTGACATGCTGGTAACACTGAATGAAGTGATATCAGGGTAGGTATTCATCTCTGTCGTACAACTCTCTGTCCCTATTGCCCTCACAGCTCTTAGTGGCTTTCATAAAGGTATATTGCAGGGGAGTCCACCTCCTTACCCGATACCAGTACAAACCATATCAAATATGGTTTTATTTAGTATTATCACCACTGAGTTTGCTTGTTGGAATAATGGTGCAGGAATACCTTATACTGATTTTTAAAATCTTCAGTTTGAAATGTGTATTTGGCATGTTCTAGACATAAACAGTTCCATCAACTCCAGCAACTGAATGAATCGATTAATGTCATCAACAAAACATGAGTTGCAATTGAATTCTTACCAGAAACTAAACTGTATTCAAACCACAATAGATAGAATTTGATTAGATAGGTTTAATACGTGGCAATCTGCACATTAAGATTCACTATGTAGGTTATAAAACATTTGTTGTGCTCATAAAATGTGCAAGGGTAGATCCAGCAGTGAAGACATTTTTATTCTAGCATTCCTTAAAATTCCCCAATAGTAAAAAATCTTCAATGTTATCTGACAAATTGAAATACATGTTTTTGAGGAATCGGCCTCTAACAGCCTTGTTGTCAAAGCACACATAGGCCAGATTTAGTGTCCCTCAGGGCAAGAAATGTATGAGAGGGAAAGACTGCTGAACTCCATCAGGAGTTGGCAGGGTTGACAAAGCTTTACCGAGGGTCATGTGATAGCTCGCTTTGTGGCCTTTCCTGTCAGCAAGCAGTAGATCGCACATTTCAGCCAAAACGTGCTCATTCTATTGTGGTAATATATTTACCTAGATAGCGGATTGACAACATAACAGAAAAAAGACTCAGGATTAAGTGGTATTTCCAGGATGGGGAAGTTGTACCTGATGGACCGCCACATGAATCAGTGGGTAGGGAAGTGGCAGATGGAATATAATGTAGCAAAGTGTGAAGTCGTGAATTTTGGTAGTAGGAATAAAGGCGTAGACTATTGTCCACAAATGGGGAGAGAATCCAAAAATCGGAGGTGCAAAGAGACTTGGGACCGCTGGTCAGGATTCCCAAAATGTTAATTTGTATGTCGAATTGGTAGTAATCGTCTCTACTTCTGCGCTGTCAATGTAAACTGGGATATGTGTACCGCTTTCTCTTTACCCTTGCTGACATTTAGAGAATGTTTATTGTCTCGATACCAGGACACGAGGATCTCAATCTCCTTCCTGTACGCCCTCTTATCATTATTTGATATCCAGCCCACTTGTGCATGTACATCAGGGGATGGCAACCTTGTTCTGCATTGGGGGCCGGGACGCAGGTTGTATGTGAGCGGATGGCGGGCCACATCTATCACGTACACAGGGATCCCGCCCCGGGTGGCAGGCATCAAATCAGGTGTTCACAGAAGGTAGACAAAAATGCTGAAGAAACGCAGCGGGAGAGGCAGCTTCGTGCAATCCTTGCATGCCTCAGCCGCTGAGTTGCTCCAGCAGTTATGTCTACCTTCGATTTTTCCAGCAACTGCAGTTCTTTCTTAAACGTCGTTCACAGAAGGTGCGTGGCTGCGCCAGCGGCTTTGCGCAGGATGTGGTACAGCCAGAGCTCGCCGCACGGCCGCTGCTCGGGGCGCTGCTCCTCCGGGCACCCGTGCGCGGCTTGGGGCGCCCGGCGGGCCGGATGCTTACAGAGAAAAATATTTGCCTGTGGGCCGAATGATTTTGGGTTACAGGCTGCATTCAGCCCGGGGGCTGTTGGTTGCCGACCCCTGATGCACATGCCCTTACACATAGACAATGATCCAGGAATGAAGCAGATCTCCAGTCCCACAGGTTACACTCCAGTCCCTCGGGCTTCAGTCTGGTACTTCAGTCATTGCTCTTGTAGCCTAGAATATGCTCCAACACTCAAGAATGTGGTCTGTGCCCAAGACTTTAATCAGTACTCATTGTACACAAGTTGTCCAAAAGATGCTCCCCTACTCCAGTCTGTTTCATTTTGCCAAGAAATAGACGATATTCTGAAATATGTAATGGTATTCCCTAAAGAATTCCCTGATATCCACCAATAGGCCCGATTGTACTGCAATATTGCAGACTACACTCCAGTATTTCAACAGAGCTCCATTATCCCAATCTAAGCTCCATTGTCCAAGAAAAGGGCTCATGCACCATCCATTGCATTCAAGGACACATATTATGTCAGCATTACCTCGAGTGTGCTTGGGATAATCCTCCAGTGCACCAGACTGGAATTCTGAGTATTCCATGATCTCAGGCTAATCTTTGGAATATAGCCCCAGAACCTCAGACTATGTTGCGGACTCCAGACAAAAGCTTCTATACAAAAGTCTCTATTCTAGTACCCACACTGTGCTGTAGTGTCATAGCTTTTACTCCAATGCTCCCACCAGCACTCCAGTACCCTTGACTGTGCCGTTCTACCAAAGATAGAATCAGTCTTCTGACAGTGCTCCACTGCCATGGAATGTATAAACCAGACCAGGTTCCAAAATCCCAGATTTTTCATGGTTCCAGATTGTCAGAATTCTAAATGATACTCCAGTTCTGTGGCATTATCTCCACTATTCCAAAACATCTGACTGTGCTGTATTCTTTCAGAATGTGCATTTAACCCAGATTGTATTCCAACACTCAAAGTCATTCCTTGATATCCAATTTAGTACTCCACTATTCCAGTGTATAGAGTCTCAGACTGCTCCACTACTCCAGAAAAGGCTCCAAATCCAAAACTCTTGACTAAGTTTCAGTGTCCTAGACTATGCTTATGTACATCTGAAAATGCTTCACTATTCCAGACCGTGTAACCTGGAGTGAGTTCCTTGATCTGAGATGATCCCATTTGCACTCGTGTGACAGACTGCATATCAGTAAGCAATCTCTGCCTTGCTAATCCAGACTACATTGAATAAAAACGACCGAGGACCACATCCCAAAATATATGCCAATTCTTCAGCCTGTGGTATTGCAAGCAGTGCTGTGTTACTTCAGCCTGCAAGACCACAGAGTATAAAATCAAGAGTCAAGAGTGTTTTATTGTCAGAACGAAACACTGAAATTCTCACTTGCAACAGCAGCACAACAAATTCGTAAAGGTGGATGCAAAAAAAGTTCAATAAATTAAAAAAAAAACAATAAAGTGCAAAAACCAAAATAAAGCCCAAAGTGCCTTGTGCAACCCAGGCAGTTCATAATTCAGACTTTAGTTGGAGTTTGTAGTGTTCAATAGCCTGATGGTTGTTGGAAAGAAGCTGTTCCTGAACCTGGACACCACAGCTTTCAGACTCCTGTACCATCTTTGCGATGGCAGGAGTGAAATGAGATTGTGGCCAAGGTGATGAGGGTCCTTGACAATGCGGTGTTCACCACTTTTTGTAATCTCCTTTGATCCTGAACGTTCAAATTGCCAAGCCAGGCCGTGACGCAACCTGAAAATATGCTCTCCACCGTACCTCTGAAGAAGTTCAAATGAGTATTCGTTGACATACCAAATCTCCTCAGCCTTTCAAGGAAGTAAGAGGCGTTGACGGATTTTCTTTATTATTGCATCAATGTGCAGGGTCCAGGACAGATCTTCAGAGATATGCATGCCCAGGAACTTGAAGCTGTTAACTCTCCACCACTGACCCATTGATGAAGACAGGTTTGTGGATTCTCCGCCTTCTTCTTCCAAAGTCATCTATCAGTTCCTTGGTTTTACAGCCGTTGAGAGCTAGATTGTTGTTCTAGCACCATGCAACCAGACGATCGATCTCCCTCCAAAACCATGACTCATCATTATCCGTGATTCATCCAACAACAGTGTTGTTGTCAGTGAATTTAAAGATGGAGTTGGAACTGTGTCCGGGGTACACAGAGCAAGGGGCTGAGCATACAACCTTAAGGTGCCCCCATGCTGGTGGTTATAGAGGAGGCAGTGGTGCCAATTCATGTTGATTTGTGTGCTGTTGTTCATAAACTACAGCTCGGCATTCATCATCCCCATCCCTTCCATCATCAACACCATCATCCCCTCCAAACCTATTACCAAGCTCTGGGAACTGGGGCGCTGTGCATCCCTTTGCAACTGGGATTATTATTCAGACAGTGCACCAGTTTATCAGAATATCTCCCAGTTCTCCAACCATGCATAGGTACCCCTCCCTGCCTGTGTCCAGGATCCTGGACTATGCTGAAATATCTCAGCATGCACTGCACTGCTCCAGGCTGTGCAACCTGTATAGAGCTTGAGTGCACAAAGCATGCTGCTTCTACACTCCTAAACACTGCGCAGGGATGTCCCAGGCTTTACACCAGAGGTCGATGGGGGGGGGGGGGGGCGCGGGCTGCGAGTCGGCTGCCCTGCCAGCAGCGTGTTCGTTATTTCAGCTTTTTAAAAAAAATTTTGGTGTGTCTAATGTTAGTTTGGGTGTCTATTGGTGTGTCTTGTGTGGGGGGTGTTGGGGAGGGGAAAGGGAGGGAACCGCTTTTGGTCACCTCCTGAGAGGTGACAATTTTCCATGTCGCCTCTCTCGCGGTCTAAACCATGGATTGGAGCGGCCTTTCCCGGAGTCGGGCCTGCAGCATCGGCAGCAGGCGCAGCATGGACTTTCCATCGTGGAGCGGGCGAGCTCTTGTCAGGGGTCGCCAGAGAGGAGTGCTCCAATCGCTGGCCTGGTGACTTTGGCATCATGGGGCTGTGGTCCGCAGAGCTTCTAGCCGCAGGCATGGCGTGGACTTATCATCCGGAGTCTGAGATCCCTTGCCGGGGATCGCCAGACAAGAGCTCCGACCGCCGGCCTGCGGCCTATAATATCCTGAAGCCGCGGTCTCTGGTAGGAAAGTGCCGATTCAGGACCTCCAAGCCATGGAGTGTGTTTGACCGTCCCGAGGTCGGAGTTTTGATCATCCCGACAGGAGGGTCTGTACATCGGGCCATTCGTGGCGGCGATTACGGAGGGTTTATGGCCCCAACCACGAATGAATAAAGGAGGAGGACTGGCTGAACTTTGTTGCCTTCCACCACAGTGAAGAATGATGTGGTGGATGTTTGTGTTAAATTCTATTGTGTATTGTGTGTTCTTTTGAGGGTGTATGGCTGCTGGCAAATTAATTTCACTGCACCTTCGGGTGCATGTGACGAATAAAATTGACTTTGACTTTAATTTTTGACTTCGACCTCTAGTAAAGGCTGGTAAAAGCTGCAAAGTGTGGGTAAGGGATAAAAGACAAAGGCATTGCAGAACGGAAAATGAAAATTAAAGACCATATTCCACTATATCTCTGACTTTGTTTCAGACTATACCAGTACCCAACACTCGCTTCTGGGACTTGTAGAGGCGGAGTTACTGAATATAGTCAAAATAGAGACTAAAAGAAATTTGAAATGCAAAGAACTTAAGTGGTAATAGGGGTTGGGAAAATGGTGTTATGGTCAAGATTGACAGGGTAACCTTAAGGTTAAATTGACTTCCTCTTGCTCCTGTTAATTAAAGTTTATCGGCAAAACTCAAACTCGTGGTAAGTACGTAGAATGTACGTAGCGGGTACGTCGGAGCTCGTGGATGTCTCATAGCGGCTCGTAATGCTAACGGCAGGTACTCGGGAAACGTGGAAACTCGTGAATTTTTTTCAACAGTGTGAACAATTTCCAAGAGTAAAAAAATACTCGTGATGAAGTACCACCAGTTTGTTTTTTTTAACTCGGGAGAGCTCTTAGGTAAACTCACATCGTGGAACAGGGGCTTTAGCTTCAAAGTGACACGATTCTATGCAGAACTTTGGAAGGATTTCATTGGAAGAGGTACAAATTTAGCCCAGATCCAGATATCCCATAACACATAAGGAAAAGGCTGTTTCACGGCCTTGATCCTCCAACTTCAGTTGTCGAACTAAATAAAAGGGGAGGCCCAGGACTGCACACTGGGATTTTCTGGGCCCTGTCCATTAAGCTGTTGAAAGGTATAATTTCAGTAGGAAAAAAAACCTGGGGTGTCAACTCACTTCAATTGATGGAATTGGAACAAATTTAAAGATTTTGGTTAGAAATGTAATTAGTACACTGGAAGGGCAGGTGAAAATGAGACTTTTTTAAAAATAAAACATTAGAGTTGGAAAAGAGTTAAGCTAAATTGTTCTTTGGCAGATAATGTGATGTGGGGCCGATCTCGATAGCATTTATGATGACTTCAGCCATTGTTGTGGAATAGGCAGTCTCTAAATCTTGAGGGCTCAAATCTGAAGGCAAATTCCCTGGCCACAGTGATCTACGTTGAATGCAAGATTTCTATGTATCTGTTTTTCAATTGCCATTTCAGCAGGTACAATTTCTTGTAAAACGCGTACTCATTTGCGTAAAAATGACAAAAATCTAAAATGCAATGCTGGATCCCTCATATTGCATTTAGAAAGGCGACATCATAATTGGCGAAGAACAGTTACATGCTTGCTCAAAATCTATCTATTTTCACTCTTTTAATAATTGATATGCTATGTAAAGATCCATTCCTCAAATGGGAAATACCCTCTATTTTAAATAGTTTTTATTGGATCACGCAGCGTGCTTTACGATCTTCTCGGTTTACAATTTGTCGTCACAAAGGTCAAAAACAAAATCAAATCCAAAAGCATCTTTCTCACATTTAGGATACAAATACGAATGATCAGCTACAATATTTAATTTGATCTGACAAAATAACATCCACAATAGCAAAAGTAAAGGGAAAAAAAAAAAGATGGTGGAAAGCAGAGATGTACCTGGTCCATTCCAGGCTTCACGTTCCAAATTAGACTGGCTTGGCTTTTCTCCATCTGATTCTGCTGTTTCCTGGCTGCCATCTTCATCACCTAAATAAAAATGTACATGGATCTTATTTACTTTTGCAATAGCTGTCCTTTAACAGAGCAAAACAAGAATAATAGTCAATCACTAGATAAAATTACTTTCATTCAAATAGTCAATTGATTGACCCAAATGGAAAATTCAGATGATTCGCTTTCTTCAGTTTTAATCTGCCATAGAAACAATAGTGTCAGAACATTTTTGCATAAAACTCCATCACTAATTCAAGGCAATGCAAGAAAAAAAAAACAATTACAAAGTAGAAACAAAGTTAATTGATAATTCCAAGCCATTCTTAAAATCCTTGCAAATGATCATCAGTTCAAACTCTATGTATAAATCGTGGTCATAATCAATGCCAGGGATAGGGTGAAGTAATCATTTATGGTCCTGTTTTATTTCATCTGGGCTCCATAGCAGACATGCAGCTCAAGATATAAAATTATGCCAAAGGTGTTGTTCTCCCATCTGCTACTGAGCAGGAAAACTTATTTTCTTTTAGAGGTAAGGTGTGCCTAGAATTGGCATGACATGGCGAAATGCCAACCCTAAATTTAGTTCACCGTAACATTTAACCCATTTGTCCGTAACAAATGGGGTTAAATGCATTTCTCTCCGTAACACTCACCTGGGGTTGTTGCCGGCGGCTATGCGCCTGCGCACTGGTGCAGATCAGCGGGCTGCCGGCGGGCGGGTGCGGCACATGCGCACTTGGCAAGGTTGCCGGCGGGTCTGCGCCTGCGCACTGGGTAGGGGGGGGGGGGGAGGCCCGGTGATGGGGCTGCCGCGAGCGGCCGGCTGGCGGCAAGAAAGTGCCGCTGATCGCCCGGGCCGGCGCCGCCCGGGCTCTGGGCCGGGCGTGGCGTGGCTCGAAATGGCGCCAGGCCCGGCAACCCTCCCCCACTGCGCACGCGCGGCCACTGGGGCCCGGCAACCCTCCCCCACTGCGCACGCGCGGCCACTGGGGCCCGGCAACCCTCCCCAACTGCGCACGCGCGGTCACTAGGGCCCGGCAAAGTGCCGCTGATCGCGCGGGCCGGCAAACCGGGGACACATGGCGCCGGTGTTCTCACCGGAGGAACACCGGCGCGGCGGTGTTCCGTAACAGCATGTTTGGCTGCCGGAACACCGTAAAAAGTTTATTTCGCCGGGATAAAATACGGCGAATCCGGGACACTTGGCATCTCTGGACATGGCGAAGCTCTATTAAAATTAATAGTTTTAATGTACCATTAACGTAAAATATTTTATCCCCTAGTTCATGTAACCCACTGCAAGATTTCTAATAGGCAACATCGCATCTGAAATCAGAAACTTAAGTGGATCGATTGGCCAGGTGTGCAGAGGAATGGTTGATGGAATTTAATACAGAAAAGTGTGAGGTGTTGCATTTTGGGACGTTGTACTAAGGCAGGACCTACACAGTAAATGATAGGACTCTGGGTAGTGTTGTAGAGGACCTAGGAGTACAGGTGCATGGTTGCTTGAACGTCTAGTCGCAGGTGGATAAGGTGGTCAAAAAGGCTTTTGGCACTTTGGCCTTAATCAGTCAGAGTATTGAGTATTAAAGTTGGGAGGACATGTTGCAGTTGTAAAAGACGTTGGTGAGACCGCATTTAGAATATTGTGTACAGTTCTGGGCACCATGTTATAGGAAAGATATTTTCAAGCCTGAAATGGTTCGGAAAATAATTACAAGGATGTTGCCAGGACTAGAGGGTGTGAACTATAGGGAGAGGTTGAGTAGGCTGGGTCCTTAGTCCATGAAGGGCAGGAGGATGAGGGGAGATCTTACAGAGGTATACAAAATCATGAGAGGAATCGATTGGGTAGATGCACAGAGTATTTTACCTAGAGTAGGGGAATCTAGGATCAGAGGACATAGGTTCAAGATGAAGTGGAAAAGACTTAATACGAATCCGAGAGGTAACCTATTCACACAAACGGTGGTGGATGTATGGAACAATTTGCCAGAGGAGGTAGTTGAGGCTGGGACTATCCCATCATTTAAGAATCAGTTAGACAGGTGCATAGATAGGACAGGTTTGGAAGGATATGGACCAAGCAAAGGCAAGTGGGACTAGTGTAGCTGGGACATTGTTGGACCGAAGGGCGAATTTCCACACTGTATCACTCTATTTTATTTTTATTTTTTTTATTTAACCTTTATTTAACCAGGAGAAGTCTCATAGAGATTAAACATCTCTTTTACAAGAGAGTCCTGGCCAAGACAGGCAGCAGCACAGTTTCCCAGTTACAGACAATAATTTAAAAACAACAGCGAACATATAAATAGAGTCAGTCATAACATCAAACAAAGCATGTACAGACAGAAGAGCCCGCTTCAACATCATTAAGAAGAGATTTAAATCTGTTTATAGAAACCAGCTCCTTAAGTTTCAGTTTATTCTGCAGCTGGTTCCATGCGAAGGGAGCAGCATAACTAAATGCCCTTTTCCCCAGTTCAGTACGGACATTAGGTACAGTTAGTAAGAACAAGTCCTCAGAGCGGAGCTGATAAGTTCCTGTGCTTTTTCGAATTACATACTTCTGCAGGTATGAAGGAAGAATACCGAGGATAGTCTTATAAATAAGGATATGCCAATGATGGAGTCTGCGGGTGGACAGGGCAAACCATCGAACCTGAGCATACAAAGAGCAGTGAGGGTTTTAAAATTAGTAACAAATCTCTGTGCTCAGTGGTAGACCGTGTCCAAAGACTGTAGGCATTTTGAAAATGCATTCATATATAAAACATCACCATAGTCCAACACAGACATAAACGTTGCAGCAACAAGTCTTTTTTTGGCTTCAAAAGAAAAACAAGATTTGTTTCTAAAGTAAAAACCTAATTTTATCTTTAGTTTTTTCACAAGTTGCTGGATATGAGATTTAAAAGAGAGAGAATCATCAATTATAATTCCCAGATATTTATATTGAGACACAGATTCAACCACAGAGCCCTGCAAAGTGGTGATAGAAGGGAGGTCCGAGGGCTTTGATTTAGCTTTAGTGAACAGCATGAGCTTTGTCTTGTCAGCATTTAAAACAAGTTTTAAATCACACAGGTTACGTTGCACAGTGTTAAAAGCAGTTTGGAGCTGACAGAGAGCCTGATTTGTGTCGTCAGCATAAAAGTGAAAATTTGCGTTCGCTGCTTTATGATCTAGACTATTAATATAAATAGTAAATAATAAAGATCCTAGAACCGATCCCTATGGCACACCCTTGGATACATTAAGAGAGCTAGAAGTAATACCTTCTGCTCGCACACACTGGGATCTGCCTGAAACCAACAGACAGCTTGATCAGACAAACCGATGCTGCATAGTCTTTGTAACAATAAGGCATGATCCAGTATCGAAAGCGTTTGATAAGTCAACGAAAAGGGCTGCACAGTGTTGCTTATTGTCTAAAAATTCAATAAAATCATTTACTACTTTTAAAGCAGCTGTTGACGTACTATATTTTTTCCTAAAGCCAGATTGAAATTCAGATAAAATACTGTTAGTTGATAAAAAAAGTCCATCAGTTGTTGGTTTACAATAGATTCCAGCACCTTACTTAAAACAGACAGTTTGGAGATGGGCCTATAGTTGTTTAATACAGTGGGGTCCCCCCCTTTAAACAGTGGGAGAACAATGCCAGATTTCCAAACAAGGGAAATTTAGTTTGTCTCCAGGGATAGATTAAAAAGATAAGTCAGAGGCAATGCAATAAAATCAGCGGCTAACTTTAGGAAATAAGGCTCAAGGTTGTCGGGACCTGCCGATTCTTTTGTGCCTAAACATCTCAGGGCCTTATGCACCTCTGAAAGTGTAACAGCGTCAAAAGTAAAGGCTTGTCCCTCAAAAAAACAACTACTATCAGAGCAAGCAGAGGAGCCTTGAGCTGTGTTTTGAGAGTTAAAAAGTGAACCAGAGGCAATGAAATACTCATTAAAACAACCAAGCATGTCGGCCTTTTCATAAATTTGGATAGAGTCTTTGACAATGCATGGAGGTAGCTCAATAACATTTTTATTTCCAGTTACTGATTTAATGGTTTTCCAGAAATTCAACGGATTGTTTATGTTATTTGAAGTTTCAGTAAGGAAATGATCAGCTTTGGCTTTTCTAATTGCAACTGTGCTTGCATTTCGCAGCTGCCTAAAGAGCAACCAGTCTGATCCAAGACCAGTACTCCTGGCTTTAGACCATGCCACATTGCGCTCATGGAGTAAATTGGATAACTCTGACGTGAACCATGCATTATCCCTGCCCTTTATTCTATACTTCCTAAAAGGAGCGTGCTTGTTAACAATTTCAATAAAACCATCATAAAAGAATTTCCAGGCATTTTCAACACCAGGAATTACATTAATTTTCTCCCAACCAAAGAGAAACAGGTCATGAAAAAATGCTTGCTCGATGACTCTAATGCCCCTTTCTCACTTAGGAAACCTGAACGGAAACCTCTGGAGACTTTGCGTCCCACCCAAGGTTTCCGTGCGGTTCCCAGAGGTGTTTGTCAGGTAAGACCTTTTTTTCACCCAGTTTTATTCCACCAGGGAGGTCTTACCTTCCACTACCTGCAACCTCCGGCAACCACCTTCAACTAGCATCGCAACAGGTTCGACTACAAAATTACCGATTTTTAAAACGGCAACCTATTTTTAGTCGCGACCGGTTTTGAATTTTTTGAAATAATCGCCGGAACATAGAAGAAGCGGAAACCACTTTCGACCTTTAGGGAGACTGACAAAAACCTCCGGGAATCACACGGAAACCTTGGGTGGGGCGTAAAGTCTCCAGAGGTTTCCGTTCAGGTTTCCTGAGTGGGACAGGGGCATAACAGTAAATCATAAATCTCCATCCAAACTTCAGCATCATGTGGGGGGCAAAATTAATGTTCATAATTAATCAGAATTCAAAATCTCAAGTAGCGGGCAGGTGAAATTAGTGTAACTGGGACATGTTGACCGGTGTGGGCAAGTTGGGCCAAAGGCCTTTTTTCCACACTGTATCACTCTATGACTCGAGGTAAACTTCCAGTTTACTTGATGAATACTGCAGCGTGCACTGGAATGTGTGCAACGACCACCTTGCTATTTGTAAAGATTGGTGGACAAGCTGTTAATGAGAACAGTTGTTTACTCTCACTTTTATTCCACAGCCAGGAAACCATGGCTGGCACTTAGCCTATTACTTAAGGTAATAGGTTTATTAATCTGTAATTTAATGAGTACTATTTGGCTTGTGTTTATTGTCTGTTTGCAAAATACTGCAAAACTTGTGGACTAAATTGCTAGCCTGTTAAATCATTTAAAATAACTGTGTTAGTTATTAGTCATGTTATTGCCAATAAAATAACCTGTTAAGAATATACATCTGTATGTTTGGAATATACGACTATATATTTGGACTCTATGCTTGACCTCACCTAGTACTGAATATCCCAGAGCAAAATTGAGCTGCTACTTAATTGATCTAACAATTCAAGTTTATTTAACATTAGTGACAATGCATTCAGTAATACTACAAATGGCAGGAGCTGAAAAGGGTAACAAATCTAATTAATGCAAGATACACTGTAACAATTTGTAACAAATAATCAATTTAAACTTTGGAAGCAGTATGCTCGAAATGCTTGTTTTTTTATGTATAACTAGACTAAGTGGGACCCGTTGGGTCCCATGTTTACACGGGAGGGCTGATCCCCCAACGCAATAATCCACCTCTCCACCAATTCCAATATTGGTGCCAGTGGAGGGGGGAGAGGGCTTTCTGGAACGCTAGTATGGGTGTTGTGGGCTGAAGGGACTGGTTTCCAGAGGGCTAGTATGGACATTGTGGGCTAAATGGATTCTTGGGGTGGCAGCTCAGTCGCTCAAGCCTGATGTGCTGGCAGCTCACTCACGGCTGGTGAGTTAGCCGTTGACTCACGGCTATTCCTTGAAATTCCATTTCAAGCAGGGTGCAAGGCCACCGAATTCAAGTGCAGTTTCTGACCACTTCAAGCAGGGTGCAAGGCCACCAAATTCAAATGCAGTTTCATACCACTTCAAGCAGGGTGCAAGGCCACCAAATTCAAGTGCAGTTTCTGACCACTTCAAGCAGGGTGCAAGGCCACCAAATTCAAAATGCAGTTTCATACCATTTCAAGCAGGGTGCAAGGCCACCAAATTCAAATGCAGTTTCATACCATTTCATGCAGGGTGCAAGGCCACCAAATGCAAATGCAGTTTCATACCATTTCATGCAGGGTGCAAAGTCACCATATTCAAATGCAGTTTCATACCATTCCAAGCAGAGTGAAACCACCATAAAAGCACCACACAAACACCACACTCACAGTTCAGTAGACATTCTGTGTGTTTAGTTGATTCTCAGTTCAGATAGTCGTGACCTCCCCCTCCCCCACCTTTAGTTCAAACCAACCACCACCAACCATTTGCTGTGCTTTAGTTCAAACCAACCGCCACCAACCATTTGCTGTGCTTTAGTTCAAACCAACCGCCACCAACCATTTGCTGTGCTTTAGTTCAAACCAACCGCCACCAACCATTTGCTGTGCTTTAGTTCAACCCAACCGCCACCATTTGCTGTGCTTTAGTTCAACCCAACCACCACCACCAACCATTTGCTGTGCTTTAGTTCAAACCAACCACCACCAACCATTTGCTTTACTTTTTCAAACCAACCACATTTTCATTTTCAATCCACATTAAGGGCACTCAAGGTCAGTTAAACTACACTCACAGTTTAGTAGAAATGTGTTCAGTGTTATTCACAGCACAAACTTAGAGACGTGACCATTTCGCTCCCTTCATCTTGTAGAGACTGACTGAGGCACGCAACACTTCCGGGTTTTATAGTCCCTCCGGAAGGGGCATGGCCTTCAGGAGAATCTCAACATTTTTTAAACACTAATAACTCTTATTTTTAATCGATGGGAAAAATCCTCTTGTCCTGCACAGCGGAGGGGGACTCCGAGTAAGATGGCCAAAAACCATAGCTGTAAGTGGCAGTGTTTTTTCTAAAATAAATTTAAAGAACAACAGGAAGTGGTCAAGATCAGACTTTTAGTAATATAGATTGGACAACCCCTAAATGTATATTTAGCAAAGGATATGTGGTTAAGTTAACAACGCTAGTATCTGAACGCCTGAATTGATCCAGGGCTGCATGTTCAAATCCTACTATGACACGTGGGAATTACATTCAAATTATTAAATAAATCAGGAACAAAAACTAGCATTTGTAATGGTGGCCATTAAACACCCAAACTAATGTAAACATCCATCTTTCAGGGAAGGACACAATTCTCCTTCCTCAGTCTGGCCTACATGTGATCCCAGACCTTAGGAATATGATCACCATCACTGCACATCACTACATTTGTCATTACCCCTGTCCTATAAAAATATTAATAAAAACTAGTATCAGCAATTCTGCTTTCCAAAGATATACAAAAGAGCACCAATCACTTCATCAACAGCACTGCACTGGTATTCAGGCAGCTGTGTATACTGTGCTCTGATTAATCTTAAAGAGGTTCTATTCTCTCAATGACCAGTTGACATGCACAACCAGTGCAGAACAGTATAGATTCTTTCTTAGGGAGCATCTTCCAATTTGCTCAAGATTTTTATCAATGGAACTCGTGTTTAAAGGGACAGGAAGTGTGGATAAATGGCTACCAAGTGTGGCCTCTTCAATCATGTTTTATGAAATTCCCACTGCTGCCTTACAGCTCCAGTGATCTGGGTTTCATCCTGACTTCAGTACTGTCTGTGTGGAATTTGCACATTTTCCCTGTAGGTTTCATTGTGGTGCTCGAGTGTCTCCTCCTATATCCCAAAGACAGGTCTGTGGACTAATTGTCTACTATAAATTATTTTTCAGAACCGCAAATCGCAAAATGATTTTAAGAAAGGAACACTCATGGCCACATGAGAGAGAACTGGTTGCAAGACTACAGGGAAATAAGAGGGGGGATGGGACTGAGTCAAGGGATGGGATTAGTCAACTGAGAACCAGCATGAACTTAATGGTCTTCTTCTGTGCCATAATATGTGACTGAGCAAATTATCAATTACTGTTCAGATAGCAAGTAAAACACACACAAATAAAAATATTTAGCAAAATACTACAATTTTAATATAGCTCTAACGTTGACTAATGCAGCCCGCTCTGTAAATTATACCAACCAGGTTGTTAATCAATTTGAAAAGGAGTCTGGAAACTGCATTGACAAACAGGCAAAAATATTTTAATGCAGTCATATATTAATGCAAGAAACATCACACTATTACAACATTATTCCTTCAAAATAAGAAGGAAAAAAAGTGTAAAGTTTCCAAATTAAATTAGGTCAATAATTGAACTATTGATATTTTACTTTGAATCTTATCTTATTTCAACAAATAAATAGGCATGAGAATTATGGTCAACTTCAACAGATTTATTCAATGTGTTGCATGGAGTTTTGTCATCTACTTTTGTATATGCATTTTATCATAGATGTATGAAATGTTTGACAAGCCTGAATTCCATACATTGCACATTGCAAGTGTCCAACACTTAAATTACACTTCTGCAAATGATTGTGTTACCTTATTAATGTTTAAGAAAGAATTGCAGATGCTGGAAAAATCGATGATAGACAAAAATGCTGGAGAAACTGAGCGGGTGTTGGCATTGATATAACTGTCATTTCACCTTCAGTGGTAGGTCACCAATCATTTTAATTGCTTTCCTTCTTTCCCTTGTTTTTAGATCTAAGGTTTACTGTGTCTGGGAAGTAGACCTGCCTTTTTTTCACTCTAATATCCCATTCTTAATCAATTTTGCTCAGTTAACTGCTGCTTAAATGGCTTGTAATTGTAGTTCACAACTGATTATCAGGATTATTGATTCTGCCACTTTATTGGTTGTCTTCCTTAGTGAGCATTAAAGCATACATTTTGATGTACTTATTGAAAGGTGTTAAATAACTTTCTGCGTAACCCTTGAAATCCCAAAATAACACACAACACGCTAAAGCAATTTCCTACCTTCCGGTTTATGCAATTCAGCTTAAAGAAACACAAAAGTAAAAATTTTACTTAGATGCTTTGAATTAACAAGCATAAAATCAAGATACGAGACAGTCAAGAGTGTTTAATTGGCGTATGAACTAGCAATGGAATACGCTCTTACTTGCTGCAGGTTAACAGGCCCGCTAAGTGTGCAAAATCAATTGAAATGGGGTGGAGATTCTTTACACTGAATTCCATCTGCTTAGCAACTCAAATATTTATTTTGGTTGCTTTAGCACCCATGCCAGAAGTACCTGCTAGTCTTGAATTAACTATATTAAATGCGTATGTTAAATGGGTATGTTAAATTCTTTAAACATACATGCAGCTTTATAAATCACATTTGAAGAGAACAGAAAGATGATTTATAAATGCACATTCCTTGCCTTTTGATCCGGTTTTATTTCTTCCACCATGTTGATTGGAAGACTACAGTAGTAGTGTTTCAGAGCTACTACTTATCAGACTGCCTAAATGCTGGATCAGTGGATTTCACAAAATGAATCATCTCACTTTGTCTTATCAAAGAAAAAAATTGGAAGGATAAAAAGAGGCATCCTTGCAGGTTTGGTCACTAGACAGTCACACCGCATTCATCTTCCAACGCAATTTCTTAGGCAAAGGTATCTTCACAAACTGTGCATATAACTGCATCTGTAGTGACAGCCAGATGATGCAAGGCCTATTGAACTATTAAATGGTTGTGAATTGTGATTATTGTCAGTTACAGTCTTAAGCTTCCTTTCTTCCAGTTAATTCCGGAATTGTGTCATTCCGTCACAAACCTCTGGAGCGATACATCTACTTTTTTTCTTTCCAACAACTCATTGTGCATCTTTTTTCCACATTAACAGTCATTAATCAACAGCCTGGAAGAGTTAATCTCTGCCTACAAGTGGAATCTGGAAGTTAAAAGCACTGACAAGCTATTCAGCCCACCATGCACATGCAGAGTATTTGAAAGAGATTTTCAATTAGTCCATAACCTTGACATAATATTTATATCACTTAAATTGGCCATGACATGAGAATTAAGGGACAGAGGTTTCGGGGTAACGTGAGGGGGAACTTCTTTACTCAGAGGGTGGTGGCTGTGTGGAATGAGCTTCCAGCAGAAGTGGTGGAGGCAGGATCGATTTTAACATTTAAGAGTAAAGTGGATAGGTATATGGACGTGAAGGGAATGGAGGAGTATGGTCTGAGTGCAGGTAGATGGGACTAGGGGAAAACAAATGGTCGGCACGGACTGGAAGGGCTGAGAGGGCCTGTTTCCGTGCTGTAATTGTTATATGGTTATATGGTTATAATTGGACAGTTCCCAAAATTAGATTGTAATGAGATTCACCTATGCCCTTGATAGTGTAGTGACAGAATTTGTATTGGATGGACAATTCCCCAAACAGGTATTGTAAATTGCTATCCCATCTAAAGGTAACCTGCACCTCTCAAGTAGGTCCATGGTGGCTAACCAAATGCTGCCATTTATTGCTGGCAATGAATTTGACTGGGAAAATAGTTCAACCTTGGGGATAAAAAGGATCCAAGATTAATGGATGTTACACCAAAGGTCTTACTGAGGGGTGGTCCATAATGGGAAAGGATATCAGTTGCCTGTTTGATGGCCTCCCATAACACGAGTACAAAAGGAAAAGGGAGCAGATACTATTGAAGGCATAGTCAAAAAATCAAACTCAAGATGTTCCACAAGAAATTAAATGATCTCCCACAACAACAATTGTGAATATATCTTCAATATATCCTCCCAACTGCATCAATAACACCAATTACAGCTTACTTCACCATGCCCATCACACACAAATCAGCATTCTCTTTCAATCAGTATTTATACCTACTCACGTAAACTATGAAATACCGAGCTCTGCTAGCTTCACATCCACGTTTTATTTATGGGTTTTGCCAGTCAAATCTGTTGGAATTCTTGGGAGGAAGTAAATAGCAAGATTGACAAAGGAGAGTCAGTGGATGTTGTTTACCTGGATTATCAGAAGGCCTTTGATAAGCATGTAAGGTTGCTAAACAAGATGAGCGACCATGGTCCCACATAAGAGATTAGTATACAAACTTAAAGCACAAGGTATTGGGGGTTCAGTATTGATATGGATAGAGAACTGGCTGGCAGACAGGAAGCAAAGGGTAGGAGTAAACGAGTCCTTTTCAAAATGGCAGGCAGTGACTAGTGGGGTACCGCAAGGCTCAGTGCTGGGACCCCAGCTATTTACAATATATACTAATGATTTGGATGAGGGAATTGAATGCAACATCTCCAAGTTTGCAGATGACACAAAGCTGGGGGGCAGTGTTAGCTGTGAGGAGGATGCTAGGAGGCTGCAAGGTGATTTGGATAGGCTGGTTGAGTGGGCAAATGCATGATACGTGCAGTACAATGTGGATAAATGTGAGGTTATCCATTTTGGTGGCAAAAACAGGAAAGTAGACTATTATCTGAATGGTGGCCGATTAGGAAAAGGGGAGATGCAACGAGACCTGGGTGTCATGGTACACCAGTCATTGAAAGTAGGCATGCAGGTGCAGCAGGCAGTGAAGAAAGCGAATGGTATGTTAGCATTCATAGCAAAAGGATTTGAGTATAGGAGCAGGGAGGTGCTACTGCAGTTGTACAAGGTCTTGGTGAGACCACACCTGGAGTACTGAGTACAGTTTTGGTCTCCAAATCTGAGGAAAGACATTCTTGCCATAGAGTGAGTACAGAGAAGGTATGTCGGGACTTTCATATGAAGAAAGACTGGATAGACTCGGCTTGTACTCGCTAGAATTTAGAAGATTGAGAGGGGATCTTATAGAAACTTACAAAATTCTTAAGGGGTTAGACAGGCTAGATGCAGGAAGATTGTTCCCGATGTTGGGGAAGTCCAGGACAAGGGGTCACAGTTTAAGGATAAGGAGGAAATCTTTTAGGACTGAGATGAGAAAAACATTTTTCACACAGAGAGTGGTGAGTCTCTGGAATTCTCTGCCACAGAAGGTAGTTGAGGCCAGTTCATTGGCTATATTTAAGAGGGAGTTAGATGTGGCCCTTGTGGCTAGCGGGATCAGGGGGTATGGAGAGAAGGCAGGTACGGGATACTCAGTTGGATGATCAGCCATGATCATATTGAATGGCGGTGCAGGCTCGAACGGCCAAATGGCCTATTCCTGCACCTATTTTCTATGTTTCTATGTTGCTATGAGAGGGAAGATACTATCATGGATAGAGGGTTGGCTGAATGGCAGAAGGCAAAGAGTGCAAATAAAAGGGGCTTTTTTTTAGGTTAGCTGCCAGTGAGTTGTAGTGTTCCGCAGGGGTCCGTGTTGAAGCCTCTACTCTTCACAGTGCATATCAATGATTTGGATAATGGCAATGAAGACAAAGAAGTGGCAGATGTGATACAGCATAGCAACGTGTGCAGCTGCACTTTAGCAGTAGGAATAAAGATATAGATTATTTTCTAAATGGGGGAAGGATTCAGAAATCGGAGATGCAAAGGGACATGGGAGTGATGGTGCAGGATTCCAAAAGATTAATTTGCAAGTTGAAATGGTAGTAAGGAAGGAAAATGCAATGTTACCATTTATTTCATAAGGACTAGAATATAAAAACAGGATGTATTGCTGAAGCGTTAAGGCACTGGTCAGGTCACATTTGAAGTATTATGTGATCAGCCATGATCACAATGAATGGCGGTGCTGGCTCGAAGGGCCGAATGGCCTCCTCCTGCACCTATTTTCTATGTGCAGTTTTTGGCAATTTGACAGCTCTGGGCCTGTACTCGCTGGAGTTTAGAAGGATGAGGGATGATCTATGAGTTCCCCCTCATCCTAAATTGCAGTGAGTACTGAATTGTGAAAAGCTTGGATAGAATGGATGTGAAGAGGATGTTTCCTACTAGTGGGAGATTCTAGGACCAGAGGGAACAGCCTCAGAATAAAAGGACATATCTTTAGAAAGGAAATGAGGAAGGATTTCTTTACTCATTGGGTATTTTTAGTTGAGTTTATTTTACTTTCACGTCGACTGAAGTACAGTGAAAAGCTTCTGTTATGGGCTAACCAGTCAGCGAAAAGTCAATACATGATTACAATCGAGCCATTCATATTGTACAGATACATAATAAAGGGAATAATGCAAATAAGGTTTATTGCAAGATAAAGCCAGTAAAGTTTGGTCAAATATAGTCTGAGAGTCTCCAATGAGGTAGATAATATTTCAGGACTGCTCTCTAGTCGTGGTATTATGGCACAGTTGCCTGATAACAGCTGGGAAGAAACTGTTCCTTAATCTGGCAGTGTACGTTTTCACACTTCTATACCTTTTGCCCGATGGGAGATGGGAGAAGAGGGAGTGACCAGGGTCCGATTCGTCCTTGATTATGCTGCTGGCCTTGCTGAGGCATCGTAAGGTATAAACGGAGTCAATGGAAAGGGGGTTGGTTTGTGTGATGGGCTGGGCTGCGTCCACAATTCTCTTCAATTTCTTGTTGTCTTGGATGGAGCTGTTCCCAAACCAAGCTGTGATGCATCCCGATAAAATGCTTTGTGCATCCCGATAAAATGCATCTGTAGAAGTTGGTGAGAGTTGTTGGGGACATGCTGAACTGCCTAAGCTTTCTAAAGAAGTGGAGGCATTTGTGGGCTTTCTTGGAGGCTGCTTCAATATGGGGGGGGTCCAGGAGAAATTGTTGGTGATACTTACTCCTTAAGAATTTGAAGAATCTGTACTTTGGCACCATCAATGCCAACTTTGTTTCCTGAAGTCGATCACTGTCTCCTTTGCTTTGCCGACATTGAAAGAATGGTTATTGGCTCGACACCAGGACAGAAGGTTCCCAATCTCCTTCCTGAACTCCGTCTCATCATTATTTTAAAGTAGAGGTTGACAGGTTCTTGATTAGTAAGAGTGTCAAAGGATATGGGGAGAAAGCAGGAGAATGCGGTTGAGTGGGAAAGAAAGCAAGAGAATGGGGTTGAGAGGGAAAGACAGATCAGCCATGATGGAATGGCAGAGTAGGCTCAATGGGCCACATGGGCGAATTCTGCTCTTATGACTTATGAACTTATAGTTTGCATATCACACAGTCACGCTGCACTACATTCACTTGCAATGAAGCATTTCTCTTATAGATAAGGTGATACTACATTAGATGCTGCAGCAGAGAATGCAGCGAAGTGGAGAATGCAGGTACAAACAAGGCTTGCATTATTGATATAGCCCTTGCTGAGGCTGTTGTCGGCAGCAGAGCCAAATCATTTAAACATGTTGTTTTTTTTCCAAATCTAATTTTAGTTTTATGCCCTGCTTCTTTAAAGTTCTCCTAACTTACCAATTAGCCAATGCAAGCATGTATCATTACTTCACCACCAGCCACTTCTCACAATAAAGTTATCCTTCTACCTGTCTCCTTTCAGGTAATCAGGAATTGCAAATCTGGCAGAAAATAGAAATTCTATCATTTGGTGTAATATTTTGAAACACCCAGTTATTTATATTGTGATAAAAATTAATTGCAGACAGTTACATCCTTGATACATTGTTCAGCAGACGTCTGCTGGTATGATGGCTTATGCCATAGGCATCAAACAGTGATCAGCATGCAATGTATGTGAAATCACTTAAGTAAACTCAGGAATCTCAGACGTCTGGACTGACATCTTCAACCTGTCACTTGCCCAAGCAGCTGTCCCCACGTGCCTTAAAACCACCTCCATCGTGCCGGTGCCAAAACACTCCACTGCAGCGAGCCTCAACCACACCTCTTCAACCCTCACCCTGAAGGGCTGTGTGCTGAGCCCTCTCCTCTACTTCCTCTTCACCTACGACTGCACACCTGTACTTGGTTCTAACACCATCATCAAGTATGTAGATGATACAACGGTGATTGGCCTCATCAGCGACAACGATGAGTCGGCCTATAGGGAGGAGGTTCAACTCCTAGCAGCATGGTGTGCTGACAACAACCTGGCACTTAACACCAAGAAGACCAAGGAGCTCATTGTGGACTACAGAAGGTCTAGGGTTGGCACGCACACCACCATCCATATTAATGGGACGGAGGTGGAGCGTGTTTCCAGCTTCAGGTTTCTGGGGTCAACATCTCTGATTACCTCTCTTGGACCCACAATACCCCAACACTGATCAAGAAGGGTTAGGGTTCGTCTCTTCTTCCTGAGGAGACTAAAGAAGGTCCATCTGTCTCCTCAGATTCTGGGGAACTTCTACCGCTGCGCCATCAAGAGCATCCTTACTAACTGTATCACAGTATGGTACGGCAACTGCTATGTCTCTGACTGGAAATCACTGCAGAGGGTGGTGAAAACTGCCAAACGCATCACCGGTTCCTCACTCCCCTCCATTGAGTCTGTCCAGAGCAAGCGATATCTGCGAAGGGCATGCAGCATCGTCAAGGACTGATCTCACCCCAACCACAGACTGTTGCACTCCTCCCATCTGGGAGGCGCTACAGGTCTTCTGGGTGAGATGCTAACTGCATTTCATTGTCTCTGTACTTGTACACTGCACAATGACAATAAAGTTTGAATCTGAATCTGAATCAGTATTGATCTCATCCACTCCACAATAAGCTGAAGGTTCAATTTCTATTTAAGCTGCTTGGCCTGGGATTTCCACAGGTCATCTTGACGTCATGCATGCTAAAAACAAGAACTCATTCTTTGTGTGAAGTCACGATGCCAAGTTTCCATCTCCAACAGACTGAGGGACTAGCATCAGATTTGGGGAAAATCTGCCTCAACGTCGCTCCTTCACACGGAGCTCCGGCCATGGCAAAAGATGCACATAATCAAAGAGGCATAGAGTCATACAACACGGAAACAAGTCCTTCAGCCCAACTCGCCCACGCCAACCAAGATGCCCCATCTACACTAATGCCACCTGCCTGCACTTGGCACATATCCCTCTCAGCCTTTCCTATCTGTCCACATATCTTTTAACTCCCCTCTGTCAGTAAACCAATGTCTAACTCTTGATTCCTCTACTCTGGTTAAAAGTCTCTGCATCTTCCCTATCTATTCCCCTCATGATCGTATACTTCTTACATAGATCACCCCTCACCCTCCTGCGCTCCAAAGAATAAAGTCCTAGTCTGCCCAACCTCTCCCTATAGTTCAAACCTGGTAACATCCTTGTACATCTTCTCTGCACTCTTCCCAGCTTAACACCTTTCCTGTAGTAGGGTGACCAAAACTGAACACAATACGCCAAATGCAACAATTTCTTGTTCAACTGAAATATAACATCCCAACTTCGACATTCAATACCCTGACTGATGAAGGCCAATGCACCAAAAGCCTTCTTGAACACCATATCTTCCCGGGACACCGCTTTGAAGGAACTACAGTATGTACCTGCGCTCTTAGATCCCTCTGCCCTACAACACTACCCAGGACCCTGCCATTCATTGTGAAGGTCTTGCCCTGGTTTGACTTCTCAATACGCACCACCTCACACTTATCTGCATTAAACTCCATTAACCATTCCCCAGCCCCCTAGCCTTGATGAAGATCTTGTTGTAATTTTGGATAACCATCTTTGCCAATCTACAGTACGACCCACTTTAATGTCATCTGCAAACTTACTAATCATGCCTACTGCATTCTTATCCAAATCGTTGATATAAACCTCAAAAAGTAATGGGCCCTGCACCGATCCCTGAGGCATAACACTAGTGCAACAAACAACCTTCCACCCTCTGCTTCTGTCCATGTAGCTAATTATCTGTCCAGTTGGCTAGCTCTCCCTGGATGCCATTCAATCTAAGCTCCCAGAGCAGCGTACCATGTGGAACCTGATCAAATGCCTTGCTGAAGTCCATATAGACAATGTCCATGGCTTTGCCTTCATCAACCTTTTTGGTTATTATTTCAAAAACCTCAATCAGATTCATAAGATATGATCTCCCTCGTACAAAACAATACTGACTATCCCTAAGCACCACCTGTCTATCCAAATAAATATCTTATCCCTCATAATATAATCAAGAGTTATATGCATAAAGTAACAAGTACATGATTTTAGCACATACATCTGCAAGAAACTGGCTTTCATGATTCTAATTGCACACTTCATTGCACAGACCATTCTCATCTATGAAACTGGGTCACGACACTCCTTTAGCACATTTTTACCAATAAATGTTCAAACACAGGAAAATTGCTGCCAATGCCGGGGGCATGTGGCAGCCTGCATAAATTGAGATTACACATGACTTCTGCTGAGTGGCACTGAGATGAGGATTTTAATGGATTTTACAGATGCACGATTTCTGGTGCATTGGTGCCAGAAATCCAGTTCGTTGGCGAAGAGAAGTTCAAAAGCATCACGGAAAATACTTTTCACAGAGTTTAATGTCCAATCTTTTCACCATGGAAGTGCTGAACAATTCCATTCACAAACCTCAGGCAAACGATTACGTTGAGTTTGAAAGACAGTGCCATGATCTATGTACTACAAAACCATCATGAGCTACACATCTCAATTTTGTGCTGGAAACTGAGACTACTGTCACATACCAGCTGTCGAGCAATCTCTCCTCCAGAAGATTATTAATATCGCTGAGATGCTATCCTGGATGTGTGCATCTAGGAGAAACCAATTGTCCTATAATGGAAAGAAGATACTTGTTCTTCTACCACTGCCACCTGCCAATTACCTTGTGTTGACTGTCTGCCAGTATGCTGTCACTCTCGTCATGCCTTCTAGATACAAATATGTTCCATCCTCTGCAGGTCATCTGCAGCCTTCTCCGTGAAAAGACAACAACCTACCACAAGCCATGCTCGATAAGATTTATTGAGATATCATCTTGTGGTAGCAAGGGGGCTAGAAAAACAGGTACTAATGGTTTATGCAAGGGGCAGTCAGTTTACTTTTGCAAGCAATATGTCATGGTTGCATTTATGAAGTTGGTTTTGGACTGTTTACCTTTTTGTTTTTGCCCGAGGCAGAAGAAAGATTGCTACTTGGCCATTGGATAGGGCAAAAACGGGTTGCATTTATTAGCATCACACTAAGCTCTTCTTGGATAGCCAAAGCAGGTATCTGCTTTCCTTCCTTTACCACACTCTTCCTAGTGTGGCTCAGTTTGTTGGAAAGTAAACACCCAGATGACATCGGTGTTGTGCAGTTTGCATTAAACTAGCATGAGTCTTTGCATAAGTTATGGAGTTCCAGTTAGAGGAAGTATTTTATCGGCACAATCTAGGTTGCATTTCATCTGGCAACATGGCTTTCATAAGCATAGTTTAGAAGTGCACACATATTCATGATTTGTAAATGTCCTTATGGGTTTCCTACTGGAAACAAGAGATGGTTGCCGAGAGTAACCATTTGGTTTGCAGTGAAGACTCAGCTGCAGAATGAAGAGTTGTTTCATGATGGCCGTTGGAAACATAATAGTGATTGGCAGACATGGTTTGCTGCCTACAGTCATACACAGCGACCGTAGTCTCTTTTAGATACGATGGAGAGCAGAGGTGTGCAGAGGAGCAGAAATGCTCATAAAATAATTTTTTACAACTCTCCTGGACCATGGAGCTGCTTATAATGTTGTGTACAGGCCACCTAACAGTAGTAGTGGAGTTGGGGATGGCATCAAACAGGAAATTAGAAATGCGTGCAACAAAGGTAAAACAGTTATAATGGGTGACTTCAATCTACATATAGATTGGGTGAATCAAATTGGCAGGGGTGCTGAGGAAGAGGATTTCTTGGAATGTATGTGGGATAGTTTTCTAAACCAACATGTAGAGGAACCAATGAGAGAGCAGGCTATTCTAGACTGGGTATTGAGTAATGAGGAAGGGTTAGTTAGTAGCCTTGTTGTGTGTGGCCCCTTGGGCAAGAGTAACCATAATATGGTTGAGTTCTTCATTAGGATGGAGAGTGACATTGTTAATTCAGAAACGCGGGTCCTGAACTTAAAGAAAGGTAACTTCAAGGGTATGAGACGTGAATTGGCCAAGGTAGACTGGCAATTGATTCTTAAAGGGTTGATGGTGGATATGCAATGGAAGGCATTTAAAGACTGCATGGATGAACTACAACAATTGTTCATCCCAGTATGGCGAAAGAATAAATCAGGGAAGGTAGTGCATCCGTCGATAACAAGGGAAATCAGGGATAGTATCAAAACAAAAGATGAAGCGTACAAATTAGCCAGAGAAAGCAGCCTACCAGAGGACTGGGAGAAATTCAGAGTCCAGCAGAGGAGGACAAAGGGCTTAATTAGGAAAGGGAAAATGGATTATTAAAGAAAACTGGCAGGGAACATAAAATCTGACTGCAAATGTTTTATCGATATGTGAAGAGAAAAAGATTAGTTAAAACAATTGGAGGTCACATTGCAGTCAGAAACTGGTGAATTGATCATGGGGAACAAGGACATGGCAGACCAATTGAATAACTACTTTGGTTCTGTCTTCACTAAGGAAGACATAAATAATCTGCCGGAAATAGCAGGGGATCACGGGTCAAATGAGATGGAGGAACTGAGTGAAATCCAGGTTAGCCGGAAAGTGGTGTTAGGTAAATTGAATGGATTAAAGGCCGATAAATCCCCAGGACCAGATAGGCTGCATCCCAGAGTACTTAAGGAAGTAGCCCCAGAAACAGTGGATGCCTTAGTGATAATCTTTCAAAACTCCATCTATTCTGGAGTAGTTCCTGACGATTGGAGGGTAGCTAATGTAACTCCACTTTTTAAAAGGGGAGGGAGAGAGAAAATGGGGAATTACAGACCAGTTAGTCTACCATCGGTAGTGGGGAAACTGCTAGAGTCAGTTATTAAAGATGGGATAGCAGCACATTTGGAAAGTGGTGAAATCATTGGACAAAGTCAGCATGGATTTACGAAAGGTAAATCATGTCTGACGAATCTTACTGAATTTTTTGAGGATGTAACTAGTAGAGTGGATAAGGGAGAAGCAGTGGATGTGTTATATCTGGCCTTTCAGAAGGCTTTCGATAAGGTCCCACATAAGAGATTAGTATACAAACTTAAAGCACACGGTATTGGCGATTCAGTATTGATGTGGATAGAGAACTGGCTGGCAGACAGGAAGCAAAGAGTAGGAATGAACGGGTCCTTTTCAGGATGGCAGACAGTGACTAGTGGGGTGCCGCAAGGCTCAGTGCTGGGACCCCAGCTATTTACAATATATATTAATGATTTGGACGAGGGAATTGAATACAACATCTCCAAGTTTGTGGATGACACGAAGCTGGGAGTCAGTGTTAGCTGTGAGGAGGATGCTAGGAGGATGCAAGGTGACTTGGATAGGCTGGGTGAGTGGGCAAATGCATGATAGATGCAGTATAATGTGGATAAATGTGAGGTTATCCACTTTGGTGGCAAAAACAGGAATGTAGACTATTATTTGAATGGTGGCTGATTAGGAAAAGGGGAGATGCAACGAGACCTGGGTGTCATGGTACACCAGTCATGCAGGTGCAGCAGGCAGTGAAGAAAGCGAATGGTATGTTAGCATTCATAGCAAAAGGATTTGAGTATAGGAGCAGGGAGGTTCTACTGCAGTTGTACAGGGTCTTGGTGAGACCACACCTGGAGTATTGCGTACAATTTTGATCTCCAAATCTGAGCAAAGACATTCTTGCCATAGAGGGAGTACAGAGAAGGTTCACCAGACTGATTCCTGGGATGTCAGAACTTTCATATGAAGAAAGACTGGATAGACTCGGCTTGTACTCGCTAGAATTTAGAAGGTTGAGAGGGGATCTTATAGAAACTTACAAAATTCTTAAGTGGTTGGACAGGCTAGATGCAGGAAGATTGTTCCCGATGTTGGGGAAATCCAGGACAAGGGGTCACAGTTTAAGGATAAGGGGGAAATATTTTAGGACCGAGATGATAAAAACATTTTTCACACAGAGAGTGGTGAATCACTGGAATTCTCTGCCACAGAAGGTAGTTGAGACCAGTTCATTGGCTATATTTAAGAGGGTTAGATGTGGCCCTTGTGGCTAAAGGGATCAGGGGGTATGGAGAGAAGGCAGGTAAGAGATACTGAGTTGGATGATCAGCCATGGTCATATTGAATGGCCGAAGGGCCGAATGGCCTACTCCTGCACCTACTTTCTATGTTTCTATGTTTCTATAATCCTAGTGAACCCAAATATTTGCTTCACCTACTTGCATCTGGCCAAAAAATGAAGTATAATTGACTCATGTTGATCAATGATCTTTCCTACAGTGTCAGACTGCATACTGCAAAATTATGAAAATGAATCCAGCTCCATCTTGGTAAGTGCTAGAGATATTAAATTCTGTTACCACAGTCAGATTGAAACGATGTTCTTGCACTGCTCTGATGTTGCGTTTGTGGCTACCGCAAGTGACAGGTAATGTCAAGGACAAACAGAGCACATTGTTTCACACATTGTTCGTCATGAACAGGTACATAGGCAGGGAACGTTTAGCGGCATATGGGCCAAACATGGGCAGGTGGGACTAGTGTAAATGAGGTCACCATGGACAAATGGTGTCGAAGCTTGGTCAGAATGGACAAATTAGGCCAAAGGGCCTATTTCCATGCTATATGACAATCGGATTGGATGTCTGCACAGTCTCTGAATGTGGCCTCCTCTGAATATGACCTGCTTATAGCAACTTGCCCCAGTCTGTTTACTCTCTACTCTTTATTTGACCTAATACATCCATATCGGAGACCCACTAATCAATGCAGAGAATGGTGATTCATCACTTGCCACACCAAAGCCTGTAGATGTTTGCATCCTGAAATAAATGTACGAACACCAAATACTTGTAGAGTTACAACAACAAGAAATACGACATAGACCTTAAAATGAAAATATATATAATGATGTTTTGAAATACAAGTATTTTTTTTTAATACACATTTTAATTTCATTGGATTCCATTTGAAAATGTTTGCACATGTTGACCACACTATCTTCATGAATGCCATTATTTTCTTAAATAATTCACAATTAAATTGGTCAAACTCTATTTGTCTTTTACAGATCTGGCTAAATTTTCAAAAGCAAAATATAATTTTATCTCTAAAAATGTCTGACTTCTAATATTAAGCCAACTCCTACAATTGTTGGGTTTATCAGTCCTTCCTTTCTGACCAGTGGGCAATATCTGAAATCGTTTAACTTGGCACCGACCCTTCCAAGAGATATTTAAAGCTTGTGACAAAAAGAACCTCTGCAATTCCCGTCCATTCCTCGGTAACATTGAATGCATCCATTCAACCTGTGTCTTGTGTGTTGGTCAAGTACTTCTGTTGCATTATGCATGGAGACCAGTGCTGCATTAATATCCTCAGATTAAGATTGTGTTTTCTCTGCCACTTTTCAGTACTCGTGAGAAAGGACTTCCTATGTCATTGTCTGCTAGATGTTATACCATTCAGCGCCTCCCTGCAGGTTTTCTACAAGAGGAGAAGCAACAGGAAAGACAGGAGGAGCAGGAGCAAGAAGACGGAGGGGAAAAAAAGGGAGAGAAAAGCTGCCTATTGCTGGCAACATTCACAAGACATGAGGATTATCTAATAGATTATAAATTCACAAGATGGTCAAAGTTTCATTGTTTGCTGCCTTTCTATCGGCATATATCGCAACAACAACCATTGATTGATGGTTTATTGATTAGAAGCACTGGGAGTTTTACAGTCTTCACCAGAGGAACAATCTAGTCCACTGCTTTTCAATAGAGATGCTCAACATTTGAATGCAGGGCTTGGCTACCCAGTCTACAGACTCTGTCAGCAGACTTGAAATTTCAGTATCTGATGTTCAAAGATAAGCCCACACATCACAAGCGTGCCTAGCCTATTATGTGCCCTCAAGGTGGCCTCCTCTGTGATGTCTGCCTGAAAGTTCACAGCAACATTAACTGCATTTTATCTACATCGCACTGTCCCATAAGGAGCAATCCTCTCATGAAGTTGGCTTCTTCCAATAATTAGTATTTCAAACATCAACCAAATGGGATATTTAAAACGCGCGGAAGACAACAGGCTCAATAGATCCATTGCCAGGGACAATTCACAAGTAACATGCAACCAATTAAATTTGATTTATCATTTCTCTCTTGGATTAGATACCATGCTGAAGTATAACTGGCAAATGTCAATCCCTTAAATTGAAGAGTGCATAATTACATTAACGACTGAGATTACTTTAAAGTTTCAGCCTCGGAAACATCGTCCTTCCTTTTCCACACTTTGAGTTACTTATTCATACCTGAGAGACAACTATTGAAACACTTGCTATGAAGGGGAAAACTAGATGTTATCTGTTTCCCCTCAAGATCTCTTAATGTATCTATAGCTGAGTATCTTACCTTCTTCTAACAAAAAGTTCATAATGAAGGAATAATGTTGGGAATTATACCACTGTGGTGTCGTGCAGCAATTAATTTGATGCTTAGACCTCTATAAGCATGATTTACCAATGGTAGAGGTTTCTGCAAATGAAATGCAAAATGTTACGGAATGGATTGTATCTGCCTATGCCTGGTATGCACGCCATTCTTGATGGAAGTCTCTGTGACCATGGGAGACAGAGACAAATAATCAGGGGTTGTGCATAAAACCTTTCTGATGGGGAGTGCAAGCAATCAGACAATACTGAATTGCCTCACCCATGGTCACTGATAAGATGTTGGCCACAATGCAGCGATTCAAGGTTGAATCACAACCTTATCTTTCATTATGATTAAAACAAAACACCTTGCTCACGTGTTTGTCAAGAGTTGTCATCTCTTGCCATGGTTTGACGGTTTCAACTGTTTTTTTAGATTACAAGGCCAAGGAATATAATGCAGTAGTCAAATTCCTTTCAGCATTTCCCATCAATGCTTGGCTAAATACTTCCCTTTTACGTTAAATGTTCAGGTTAAATAAAATAACCTTTTCAGAATTAAGCGTCCGAGGATAATTATTAAAACCTGAAGTTCTTTTATTTCTGGCAACGTTACCACAATATATGTAAAACCTACTGTACATCCTATAATCTAATTATATCTAGTGCTTCTAATTGTGCCTGCTTTCCAAGTGTGGTTATTAATGCTATTACGACATTGTAGCTTCCCAGTAGTTGTGCACCAATCTTTTCAAAGTAGTAGAAGCAGATATCAGTGATGTATACTTGCCTACGATGGCTGGCTTCTATTATTGCATTCCAATTTGAGTGTCAACAGTCTAGAAAATCTGGTGGTGAGCACTAGTTAAGCGCAATGGCGGTGGGATAAAGAAAGGACTTCCATTTCCTCAGTGCCACTAAGATCAATCATTCATTGCATTTCTGTAATGTTGCTAGTAGCTGGTCAAGAGGCATGTATTGCCTCCAGAGGTGATGCTCCCCTGGTGCTTCAGTACTGTCTGCAAAGCATTTGTGCGAGATTCATCTATGCTCCTGGTTACCTCCTGTATTCAACGTGACAGGCCAGATGATGTATCTGTCATTTCGCTATACATCCTGACCAGCCAACTGTGGTTTGCTTCCCTTTCTTGGCCCCGGCTGATTTCTCCAGTAATAATATGCAGAATTAGCTTCCAGCAAGCCAATATATTAAATCTCCTATCCCTTGCGGTCTGCTTGCAACCCACTTGTGCGAAGTGACTTCTATCAGTGAACCCACCCCTCTACACTATAATCTGCTTTGGCGGTGTCAGTTTCTGAACTGGTGCCCGGCAGGGATGCATACAATGGTGCAAGGTATCCTTCCTGCTCCCCATCAGCTGCATACTTGTCATTTTCCGACCCCTCCTCCTCCTCCTCCACCTTTTCCTCTTCCTCTTCATGGGCCTCGAGTCTAGTGGGGTGTTTCTCTCGTCAGCCTGCAATTATAAGGACAGAAACAATAGCACGGTAACACTCCATGCATTGTCCCTTTGTGTAAAGTGGCCAACACACATTTCAAACATAGAGGTCATTTCAATAGGCGAGAGTTATGTTGAATAATCATGAAATAAATGCATACCAGGCAGATTCTTAACTTGCTCTGCTGACACTGGGGCATGGAGCTCGGCTGTCCATGAGGAAGAGGACCCTCTCCTCCAGACTGGTCAGTCTCGTAGCCTGAGAGGGCCCCCCTCCTGTCTGCCCTGACAGGTGGCGGTTGCATGCGGCCTTTGCCTGTAAGACAAAGAGGCAGATTAATGAGATGGACCCATGAGATGTTTGTCTTGCTTCATCAATGTGTGTCAGTGTCTGGCTCTTGGTGACTTTGAAGGATGGGTGGGTGGGGGGGGGGGGGGGGGGGGGGAGAAAAGGAGGGTCGTGTCAGTGTCTGTCTGTAAGTGGGTGTGAAGAAGGGGTGGAAGGAACAAAGTGTTTTCAACATCTGGCTGTCAGTGTGAGGGAGGAAGAGCTGTTATCTATGTGGTCATTGTGTTGGAGCTAACGACAACTGACATATTGGGTGTAGATCTCACCTTCAAGTATCACTTGAGGTAACTGAACTTCTTCCTGCATTGCTCCTTGTTCCTGGGTGTAGCTTCTTGCGATAAACTCCTGAACCACCTCCTGCCAGACATGTTTAGTTGTTGCGCTAGATGGCCTCCTTGAGGAACCCCTGGTGCCAAAAGCCATTCTCCTTAGTTGCGGATCTCTTCCACCAGAATTTTAAGGCTCCTACCAGCATATTTACTTCCCTTCTCCTGTTGCTTTGTTTGCCATTCTCCACACAACACAACCTTTTACAAACTGCAGCAATGCTGATTCAGAACATACCTGAACAAGTGGAAATTGGCACTGGAAAATGGTTACCGCAGTTCCAGCGATCTCTATCAGCTGCCTTTGATTTACTGGTCTTGTGCTGCACACAATTACTATAGATGGACGGATGTAATAACATGCACCAGTTGCCATACAAGGCTGTGCTCGAAATTTAAAAAAAACACACCTACGCTATTGTGCACATTTTCAGTCATGATCCTTCTACAACTTTTGAAAAACATTAGCTGAAAGTACAATGCCACTTTAATGCTTTGATTAGGAAGCATATTAATTTTTGGGCTGCTGCAAAAAACTACAAATGCTGGTCTCAAAGACAAAAAATGATGGGAAAACACAGTAAGTCGGGCAGCATCTGTGAAAAGAGAAACAGTCAATATTTTGCCTTGGCAACATGTTGAAGATTTGCAGACAAAAGTTCACCGTTTCTCTTTCCGCGGATGCTGCCTTGTGTGCTGTGTTTATCCAGCATTTTCTGTTTAACTTTGATACTCACCCTGCACCGATCTTACTAAAGGAGACAGATGAGTAAATTTCCTTTAACCATATAACCATATAACAATTACAGCACGGAAACAAGCCCTCTCGGCCCTTCCAGTCCGTGCCGACCATTTGTTTTCCCCTAGTCCCATCTACCTGCACTCAGAGCTTCTTTGAAGCTCACTTTTCTATGCGAGAAAGTGGTTTAATATATGTGTAGATGTAACTCAATCTATAAGAGTATGCATGAGTGAACATCTACTTACTACCTTCGCGCCCCACCTCAAGAGTTACTTCCACCTAATTCTCATTTTCCTTTTACATTATTAATCTCAGGGACATTTTGATAGAGGGGGCTATTGCAGCCATTTCCTTTTGCCAACCACAAGGATGGATGATGAGTGGGATGGTTGAAGGTGTATAGCTATATAGACAATATACAATAGGTGCAGGAGTAGGCCATTCAGCCCTTCGAGCCAGCACCGCCATTCAATGTGATCATGGCAGATCATCCACAATCAGTATCCCATTCCAGCCTTCTCCCCATATCCCCTGACTCCATTATCTTTAAGTGCCCTATCTAACTATTTCTTGAAAGTATCCAGACAACCGCCTTGACTGCCCTCTGAGGCAGAGAATTCCACAGACTCACAACTCTCTGTGTGTTTCCTCATCTCCGTTCTAAATGGCTTACCCCTTATTCTTAAACTTTGGCCCCTGGTTCTGGACTCCCCCAACTTCGGGAACATGTTTCCTGCCTCTAGCGTGTTCAAAACCTTAATAATTTTATATGTTTCAATAAGATTTCCTCTCATCCTTCTAAACTCCATAATATACAAGCTCAGCCCCTCCATTCTCTCAGCATATGACAGTCCCGCCATCCCGGGAATTAACCTTGTGAACCTACGCTGCACTCCCTCGATAGCAAGAATGTCCTTCCTCAAATTTGGAGACTAAAACTGCACACAATACTCCAGGTGTGGCCTCACTAGGGCCCTGTACAACTGCAGGACTTCTTTGCTCCTACGCTCAACTCCTCTTGTTATGAAGGCCAACATGCAATTCGCTTTCTTCACTGCCTGCTCTACCTGCATGCTTACTTTCATTGACTGATGAACAAGGACCCCAGATCCCATAGTATTTCTCCTTTTCACAACTTGACACCATTTAGATAAAAATCTGCTTTCCTGTTTTTGCTACCAAAGTGGATAACCTCACATTTATCCACATTAAACTGCATCTGCCATGCATCTGCCCACTCACCCAACCTAACCAAGTCACCCTGCATTCTCATGGCATCCTCCTCACAGTTCACACTGCCACCCAGCTTTGTGTCATCTGCAAATTTGCTAATATTACTTGTAATCCATTCATCTAAATCATTAAAAAAAATTGTAAATATTTGCGATCCCAGCACCGAGACTTGCAGTACCCCACTAGTCACTGCCTGCCATTCTGATAGGGACCCGTTAATCCCCACTCTTTGTTTCCTGTTTGCCAATCAATTTTCTATCCATGTCAGCACTCTACCCCCAGTGCCCTAATTTTGCCACTAATCTCCTATGTGGGACCTTATCAAATGCTTTCTGGAAGTCCAGGTACACTACATCCACTGGCTCTCTCTTGTCCATTTTCCTAGTTACATCCTCAAAAAATCCAGAAGATTAGTCAAACATGGTTTATCCCTTCGTAAATCCATGCTGACCCGGACTGATCCTGTAACTGCTATCCAAATGTGCCACTATTTCATCTTTTATGATTGTCTCCAGCCTCTTCCCCACCACCGATGTCAGGCTAACTGGGCTATAATTCCCTGTATTCTCTCTCCTACCTCTCTTAAAAAGTGAGATAACATTAGCTACCCTCCAATCCACAGGAACTGATCCTGAGTCTATCGAACATTGGAACATTATCACCAATGCGTCCATGATTTCTAGAGCCACTTCCTTGAGTACCCTGGGATGCAGACCATCAGGCCCTGGGATTTATCAGCCTTCAGTCTCATCAGCCTACCCAATACCATTTCCTGCCTAATATGGATTTCCTTCTGTTCCTCCTTCACCCCAGATCCTCTGGCCACTAGTTCATCAGGAAGATTGTTTGTGACCTCCTTAGTGAAGACGGATCCAAAGTACCTGTTCAACTCATCTGTCATTTCCTTGTTCCCCATAACAAATTCACCCTTTTCAGTCTTCAAGGGTCCAACTTTGGTCTTAACTATGTTTTTCCTCTTCACATACCTAAAGAAGCTTTTACTATCTTCTATACAGAGCACATAATAAAATATTAATAAGAGAAAAATTAAATTTGCTGTGAAATCCCTGCAATCTGAGTTAGTTCCAGGTGACTTTGCCATATCTGAATTTCCAGTAGCAAAATGTTATGCCTCATTTAACTTACAACTTTTGTATGATACATGCAGAATGATCCACGTAAAAGCTGCAAAAGATTTTAGCAGACATTTCTTAGAATTGTTACAAATGCTTGAACAAATTTGCATGTCCTGAAGCTTGAGCACAAAGCAGTTACATATGAATTTTCTCAAACAAAGTGATAGAATCCGCCAGTTACATGAAGGGTTTGCAGGCACTTCTAGGCCACAGCATCTATCTCTCCAGTAGATTCTCATTCTATTGCTAACATTAATGTAACTTTCAGCCTTACATTGACCATTGTTTAGATTTTCATTTGTGTTCATCCAGTACATTTTAATCTTTTCACTAACGGTTCTGCTGCTGGATTGGTATGAACACACAGATCACCAAAGTGGCTGATTCCGAACATACGAAAATGACTGAAAAATGAAGCTGGAAAATGGATATTGCAATTTCAATTATCTCTATCAGAAGACTTTGATTTAAGTTCACGATTCAAATCTATTTGGCTTGATCATGCTAGTTAAATGGTAATCCTAAAGAATACCCATTTATGTATAATGACAGTCAGCTCACAGTATGAATATCATATTATAGTACATGTATCATACCCATGAGTTTCAAAATGCAGTGTACATGGTCTTTCAATCAAAACATATTCAAAAATTAACATCTTTATGAAAAACAAATTGAGCTGAATGAAATTTTAAAAAATCTGTAGATGCTGTAAATCTAAAATAAAGACAGGAAATGTTAGGAACATTTGCAAGGTTTGACAGCATCTGACCTGAAATATTACCTCTGTATCTTTCCACAAATAATGCCTGACCTGCTGAGTGTTTCCAGGATTTTCTGTAAATGTTTGAATTGACAGATTTTAAATTATAGAATTATAATCAAACTAGATTTCAGGACAAGCATATTGGTGCATATTCATGCAGCTCCAGCAAGGCACAAGTTTGCATGCTACTTGACTCTCTGAACTGGAAGAAATATGAACTCAAGTCATTTTATTTGCTCAAATCTATGATGGTGGACTAATCGATAAAACTGTTTATAGTACCTCCCTTACTTTCAATTTTCCCTTTCTAAGATGTAATTCATACAAGAAAAAGAATGTATGTAAAAAGAGCAGCTGAAGGATTCACGATTAAATGAGCGATATACAAATAGAAAGAAGTGAGAGGTCTCATACACAAAAACCGCAAAGAGGGAATTTCCTGTAAACAAAATGCAAGCTGCCAAATAAGGAAACATCCCTACAACACATAAATAAAACAGGGTACCATACAAAAATATAACAGAAAATATATGTGCCATAAAGTTGGATTGTACAATATCATACGTCTAAGTTACAAGATCAAATTTCAATTTCAAACATAATTGAAAATGGGAGACATCGTGTAAGTTGCAAAAACACCTCAATATTCATTTCAGGACCAACATTTAATTAATAGAGGAGGACACCAGATAATTGCAGTAAGTGTGCATGGATCACCATTAGATGTGACTGTCATTTTCATTAACATATACATGACCAAAGCTGTTTACAAGCCATGTGCAGAAACAGCATTCTTAACATGTGCAAAGCCTTCCTGAGTTTCATTCAACAGGGATGTGCCTGAACAAATCCCAAACCAATCTAGAAATCCAATCCAACAAGATCCACATTAATAAAACAGCAAATCAGAGCAAAAGAGAAGTGAGCTCAAACAGAAGTGAGCAGATGAGTTTCAAAAGAGCAGAGATCAATTACAGAAAGAGCAAGGCTACCTACCAAAGAATAACTACAAAGGTTCAAGAAGCAGTTTTAAAAGAACATTCGTCCGGCTACAAAACAGCTGATTAGTTACAAAAGTGCATGAGCTCAGCCAGGAACAGTTCAGAAATTAACTATAAAAGAGTGGAACATATTTACAAAAGAAAGTGACCAAAGCAGCAGGAGAATACAAATTCAACTGCAAAGGTGCAGGAGGTCAGTGAAAATAACAGGCCTACAACATGGCATGAAATCAACTGAGAAGGAAAAGTAAGGGAGCTACATTAGAGCCAAAGATCAGTGATAACAGTAGAGATCACCCATGAAATAGAGAGTGACCACCTAGAAAAGAGAGTGAGATCAACAACAGAAATGCCAGGGATCAACTGCAAAAGAACAAGTCAAGAGTGTTTTATTGTCATATGTCCTAGATCGAACAATGAAATTCTTACTTGCAGCTATAAAGTGATCAGCTTATGATGGAGCCATGTGAGCACAAGGTCATCCACTAGTGATCCGGGGATTGGATGCTAAAGAGCTGGAGATCATCAAAGTGGAGTTATTGCACCAATCCCTGAAAGGTGAACGAGGAAAACGTGAGATAAAGAACAGTGGAAAACTATTATGCAACATTCTTGAAATGCCTTGTGCTGTGCTTTGTAAAGAAAATGTTGGACAATTTAAATTTCACAAGAGTATAGGAGATTGATAAACCTTGCCGTGACTGATTTATCTATGACAAACCTTCACTGTGCAACCTAAGATCCTAGAGCTATGTGGCAAGAACATAGTACAAATGAAAGTCAATGAAGATAAACCGTGAACGGTAATTTTACTGTGATGAACCGTGACACCAGGTTCCGGAACAGCATCTTCTCAGCATCCACCAGGCTCTTGACCACTGCACAACACCATCCACTACCTCAGCAATTATGATCTATTATGGACTTTGTTTTGGTTGCATGACTGACTTCACTTTTGCATATTATTGTCTGGTTACCGATTATTGATCAATTGTATTATTGATTATTGTACAGTTATTTGTGTGTTATTGCATAAATGGGAATGTTGTGTTAAAGCAAATAAGAATTCAATTGTACCACTGCCGGTACATGTGGCAATTAAACACTTTTCACTTCTCTTGTGGTCCAGAAGCCTGAGAGCCATTACCTCCAGGTTCAAGTGCAGCTTCTTCCCAACAACCATCCGACCCTTGAACCATCTATAAAAGGGGGACCAACTATGCAACTCCACGAGCCCTCATTTCCCCGATGACACTGTGATCCCAATTTCTGAGGCCTTTGTCAGAAGATTATACATGAGGGTGAACCCTCAGAACGTTTCCTGCCCCAATGGTGTATCTGGCCACATTTTTAAAACTGCATGGACCAACTGGTTGGACATTTGCGGGCACCTTCAACCTCTCACTGTTTCAATCCACGGCCACGATCTGCTTTAAAAGGGCATCAATACTATCAGTGCCCAAGAAGAGCCAGATTACATGCCTCAGTGAAACCCCTGTCTCACGGTGAGAGTTGACTCACGAGTGACCCCGAGTTTTCACTCGCAGTAGTCACGTACAATCAACGTAGCGGGAACGTCGGTACTCTTGCGAGCAACTTAGCGACTCGTGGCGCTAACGGCAGCTACTCGGGAAACTTGTTAACTCGTGAAAAAAATCAAACATGTTTGATTTTTTCCACGAGTCAAATTTACTGTTCAAGTTAAAAATTGAAACATTTTAACTCGTTGTAATAACGTAGCGGCCCGTGCGTTTACCTTAGTGACTCGTGAGTCTACCCTGGGAACTCTTTAACTCAGCGGGCAGGCAGCATCTCTGTAGAGAAGGAATGGGTGACAGGATGACATTTCCAAATTTCTCCAGCCCCATGTGTTCACTTTTTGTCAACCAGCATCTGCCCTTTCTTGTGTAAGTCATTATTTGTCTCTCCCTTCAGTTTCCCAGGGGGTCGGGAAGGGACTGGGGGTATTCACTAACTGACAACAACATGGTGGTATTGATATCATTTGGTTTATTGTTTCACGTGCAACGATGTACAATGAAAAACTTTGCCTGCGTGCTATCCATTCAAATCATACGGTATGCGAGTACAATCAAGTTGTATTAAGTCATACCAACGGCCGCACGGTTCAAGGGGAAATTCAAGTTCTTTTCAAGGAGAAGGCTCGTTCTTTTTTACGCATGATTCAAAATACAAGAGGCCAATCGTCCATCAAGTCTGAGGATCACGATTCCAAGCGTGAAATATCCATGTCCCGCCACAGATGCTGCCTGACCCGTTGAATCGTCCGGCAATTAGTTTTTTGTTCAAGATTCCAGTATCTCCTGGCTCTTGTGTCTCAACCCTGTGCGCCACTCACGCACTGTATTCCCATCTGCCCCACTGCCTGCACTCATTTATCGCGCTCGTACCATCACCTCCCTTCACCCTACCCTATTCCCCCTTCCCTCCACCCCCACTAACCTACACTGGGGTCACATCAAGCAGCCAATACAACGAGAGCCCCTCGCACCTTCGGGAAGTGGCAGGAAACCGGAGCACAGGCGGGTAAAGCACGTGGGGATGGGTTGAATGAACAAAGTCCACACAGGCAGAACCCACGTCGTTGGATCTCGCTGGCGGCTGCTGTAAACACTGGAACACTCCGCCAGCCACAGCAGCGTTTGTGATGGGACAGTGCAGTGAATTTATCAACGAAATAAGATGAACGCCACCCAGATAAATTCGTCATCGATTTATATTCCAGATATGTTACTTTCTTCACAGAATTTCCAAAAGTCTCTGCGCTGAGGCCACCATCAGTACTAGGCGGCCCTTCGGATCACGGACAACACGGGGTACGAACACAAACACCGGAGGATGAGAAACCCCCCGCCCCCCCCCCCCAATACGCCCCCCTCCCACTCCCTGGCACTCACCCTCATCACCCCACCCCACCTGCAGCAGTGTCTCCAGTCCCAAACGGTTTAGTTCTAGGTTTATTATCTTCACATATATAAAAGGTTTTGTTTTGCATTCTGTCCAGTCAAAGTAAATAATAACAAAGATAACTAAAATCAAGCTGAAAAGGGACCGATATAATGTGCAGCATATAGTTCTCAGCATTGCATAGCCACAACACGCTAACATTCATACAATATCCTCGCATCTCTTTTCGGAGACCACAGTTCTTACCTGTGTAAATCACATTGAAGTGCAGCCAGTAATGGCAACGGGAATCCAGAACCTCGTCAATGAAGGCCCAGAGTACAACATCCAGACATAGTCACAAAAAGCTGGAGTAACTCAGCGGGTCAGGCAGCACCTCTGGAGAGAAGGAATGTCTGAAGTAGGGTCTCGATCCGAACCGTCACCCATTCCTCCTGATGCAGCCTGTCCCGCTGAGTTTACTCCAGCATTTTGTGCCTATGGAAAGGGAATAAGGCTTTTCAATTTAGTTTTTTTGTCACGTGTATCTTGGAACAGTGAAATTCGGTCAGCTGAAAGACAATACATTATTACAATCGAGCACATTACAGGTGTTTGTGTAAAATTGTCCCTATTGTATATTGGTCGCTGGTCGGTGCGGACTCGGTGTCCTGAAGGGCCTGTTTTCGCGCTAATCTAACTAATCTAAGTGGACCTTTGCATACTGAAATGAATATTAAAGGGTCATAAAATATCCTTTAAATAATAAACAAGACTGCTGCATGAGAGACAGGTGCAGACTGTTGTGGATTAAAATAAGGCTGGAGGGAGGTCTCCGTCCTGATCCCGGGCTGTGATCGGTGGGTTCCACTGCCCAACAGGTGCAACGCCTCGTCAGGTTACACCTGAGGCTTTTCCCAAACCCTTTTCTCAGCTTTCGTCTATATTCAGGTCAGTTTAATGTCCAAATAGAACATGTCCAAAACTGTGTCACTTTTCAGGAGACGTTGTCAGCTCAAGAGTAAACGGGAGACGAACTTGGTTAACTCAGGAGATGAACTTGGAACATCGCAGTGAACGGCAAAATACCATACTCGTGGGAACTCGGTTCAAACACTTGAACATCAACTTAGGATCTCGTGCACAACCACGAGTCTGTCACTCGGGGTCACTCGTGGGTCAACTCGCACCGTGAGACAGGGCCATGACTACTGTCTAGTGGCACAACCGTTGCGATGAAGTGCGTTTGAGAGGTGGGCTATCAGCAAACCACTGTGGACTTTAAAGATTGAAACCCGGAAGAAGAAAATACAAGTAATATAATGTTTTACCTCGTGTTACTGATAATGTATTATATTATTGTTTATTGTATATTATTCTGTTGTGTTGCCGTGTTAATGTGCAGCAAGAAAGAATGTAATGTTCTGTACCCAGTGAATGTGACAATGAAATACTCTTTACATCTACCTCACTTGATATACTATATCTAGTTATCAAGGAATGCTATGGATGTTATTATAACTATCTTGAAAAATGCTTGAAAAATGTATGGGAGAATTTGCGTAAATTCAGATTTCTTTAAGTCAGGTCCTCTGTGATCTGGGGAACTCCTGTGTCAGTAAAATAATATTACTAGAAGAAGTTAACGAGCATGGCATCTCCAAAATTAAATATGAAAGAAAGGCACTTGATAAAATAATATGATTAACTAGAGTCAATGTGCCTTTATAAAAGGGAGTTGCTATTTGGTCTCATATATTTGGGTACTTTGATGGTTTGTCTCATAGAGATGATGACAAGTGAATGTGATATACTTGATCTTTTAGAAGTCTTTAGATCGCACAGGGCCATATATAAAGGGTGAATGGGGGAAAAACCATTGCATTGCCTCTCTCTCCATCCATCCCCCGCCTAAGTCGTACCAGCTTCAAAATTGTATTATTCAGTCTCATTTTCGGTACTGGTTCTCACCTAGGCTATAGCTAACAATGGCCTGGTTCCTTTATCATTGTTACTTTTTTGCATATCTTTCATTTATTGGTTCTTTATCTCTCGACCTCACCGTCTATATCTCTCGCTTTCCCTTTTCTCTGACTCAGTCTGAAGAACGGTCTCAGCCCGAAACGTCACCTATTCCTTTTCTTCAGAGATGCTGTCTGACCCGCTGAGTTACTCCAGCTTTTTGTGTCTATCTACAGATCAGCTCCAGATGAGCATGAACTTATCTTCAAAAGAATGAGAGATCTGCCATACAATACTGGAAGTAGAGCTAATAAGGAGCAGGGTAGCGGATACTACAGAATGGGTGATCAGGTGCTAAAGAACGGATGATTAACTAGAAAACAGTGAGTGATCATTTATAAATGTGCTGGAGATCAGGTGCAAAGGGCCAGCAGATGAGATATAAATGATCAAGAGTTCCACAACAGAGAGAGATCAAATGTACAAGAGATATAGATCAATTACAAAACTGCATGGAATAAGCAATGTGAAAACAAGAGGTCAGCAGGAGATCATCTTCAAAGGAGCGAGAGACAGCTACAAATGAATAGAAAGCAACAACAAAGAACTGGAAATCATCCAGAGAGTAATTGGAAATTGAGAAAGTGAGAGAGATCACCAAGAAGAGTTGAAGATCAGAAGTTGAACAGTTTACGAAAGAGTAGAACATTAACTGCGCAAGAACAGGATGAGCCTCAAAAGAGAGAGAAATAGGTTAAAAGAACATGAAAGCATGGAAGGAAATTAGCTATCGGAAACAGGAAATCACCTAATCAATTTAGGTAAAAAAATTAACAGAACTGCAGATATCAGGAATAAGGAAATGATGGAGAACTTGAACAAATAAGTTTTGCCCGTCTTCACAGAAAATAATATAAAACATTTCTCACAGATACAAGAAAATCAAGGGTTTAGCAGGAATCAAGGGTTTTATGGGAATACTAGACTCATGGGAGGGCTGGTCCCCCAACGCAATATTCCACGTCTCCACCAATTCCAAAATTGGTGGCCAGTGCGGGGGGGGCACTTTCTGGAGCGCTAGTATGGGTGTTGTGGGCCAAATGGATTCTTGGGGTGGCAGCTCAGTCACTTAAGTCTGATGTGCTGGCAGCTCACTCATGGCTGGTGGGCTGGCAGTTGACTCATGGTTATTCCTTGAAATTCCATTTCAAGCAGGGTGCAAGGCCACCAAATTCAAATGCAGTTTCCTACCATTTCAAGCAGGGTGCAAGGCCACCAAATTCAAGTACAGTTTCTTACCACGTCAAGCAGGGTGCAAGGCCACCAAATTCAATTGCAGTTTCATACCACTTCAAGCAGGGTGCAAGGCCACCAAATTCACGTGCAGTTTCATACCATTACATGCAGTGTACAAAGCCACCAAATTCAAATGCAGTTTTATACCATTTCATGCAGGGTGCAAGGCCACCACATTCAAATGCAGTTTCATGCCATTTCAAGCAGGGCGAAACCACCATAAAACCACAATAAAACCACACAAAACACCACATCAACACCACACTCACCGTTCAGTAGACATTCAGTGTGTTCAGTTGATTCACAGCTCACACAGAGTCATGACCTCTCCCTCCCCCATCTTGCAGAGACTGAGCCACACCCACACTTCCAGGTTTTATAATCCCTCCCCCTCCTGCCGGAAGGGGCGTGGCCTTGCTGACATGTTTGGCAGGAGAGAGATTCTCAATATTTAAAAAATAATAATAAACATTTTTATTTTTCATTGATGGGAAGAATCCTCTGCACATGATGAGCGGAGGGGGGCTATGTAGGATGGCCAAAAATCACAGGCGTAAGTGGTAGCGTTTTATCTAAAATCAATACGCAGTGCAAACAGGAAGTTGTCAAGTTTAGACTTGTAATCATTTGCCATTTCGAACCAACCACCGCCAACAACCATTTGCTGTGGTTTAATTCGAACCAACGACCACCAACAACCATTTGCTGTGCTTTATTTCGAACCAACCACCACCAACAACCCTTTGCTGTGCTTTATTTTGAACCAACCACCACCAACAACCATTTGCTATGCTTTATTTCGAACCAACCACCACCAACAACCATTTGCTGTACTTTATTTCGAACCAAACACCTCCAACAACCATTTGCTGTGCTTTATTTCGAACCAAACAACAAAAAACAACCATTTGCAGTGCTTTATTTCAAACCAACCACCATCAACAACCATTTGCTGTGCTTTATTTCAAACCAACCACATTTTCATTTTCAAGCCACATTAAGGGCACTCAAGGTCAGTAAAACCACACTCACAGTTTAGTAGAAATATGTTCAGTGTGATTCACAGCACAGACTGAGAGACGTGACCCTCTCACTCCCCCCATCTTGCAGAGAGTGATTGAGGCACTCAACACTTCCGGGTTTTATAGTCCCTCCGGAAGGGGCATGGCCTTCAGGAGAGAGAATCTCAACATTTTTAAAATACTAATAACTCTTTTATTTTTAATCGATGGGAAAAATCCTCTTGTCCTGCACAGCGGAGGGGGACTCTGGCTAAGATGGCCAAAAATCATAGCCGTAAGGGGCAGCGTGTTTTCTAAAATCAATAGAACAACAGGAAGTGGTCAAGATCAGACTTTTAGTAATATAGATTAGTCTTCGTAAAGAAGATACAATTGGAAATGTTGATAAGATAGAAAAAATGTAATGTCACCCATTTTGATAGACAGACCAGAAAAACAAGATATTGTCCAAATCGAAATAAATTTGAAAATGTCAGTATTGAGAAATGATCCTCAATGTGTCATAAAACTAATATGCAGGTGAAGCAAACAATAGGGGAAGCAAAATTTAGTTTGGCATTTATTCTAAGAGGATTTAACACCAGGGATTATTTACAGTGCCCTCCGTAATGTTTGGGACAAAGACCCATCATTTATTTATTTGCCTCTTTACTCCACAGTTTGAGATTTGTAATAGTGGTTAAAGTGCACATAGTCAGATTTTAATAAAGGCTATTTTTATACATTTTGATTTCACCATGTAGCAATTACAGCAGTGTTTATACATAGTCCTCCCATTTAAGGACACCATAATGTTTGGGACACAGCAATGTCACATAAATGAAAGTAGTCATGTTTAGTATTTTGTTACATATCTTTTGCATGCATATGGACTGCTTGAAGTCTGTGATTCATGGACGTCACCAGATGCTGGGTGTCTTCTCTGGTGATGCGCTTTCAGGCCTGTATTGCAGCAATCTTTAGCTTATTCTTGTTTTAGGGGCAAGTCCCCTTCAGTTTTCTCTTCAGCATATAAAAGGCATGCTCAATTGGGATTCAGATCGGGTGATTGACTTGGCCAATCAAGTATTGACCATTTTTTAGCTTTGAAAAACGCCTTTGCTGCATTAGCAGTAGTTTGGGATCACTGTCTTGCCGGAAAATGAACCTCCGGCAAATGAGTTTTGAGGCAATTATTTGAACTTGAGCAGATAGGAAGGATCTGCCCATACTATTCAGAATTCATTGTGCTACTACCATCAGCAGTTGTAGCATCAAAAACGATAAGTGAGCCAGTACCTTCAGCAGCCATCCATGCCCAGGCCATAACACCCACGTTACTCTATATCGCTATGATTTTTTTGCCACCTTACTCACCGTTTTCCTGTGCTCCAAGAGCACCAAGTTCCGATTAATGAAATATTAGAAAAGTTATGAAGGTTTAAATAATCATGAAATCAGCAGATTGGTCTTCTCGCTTGTCCGTCACCATGAAGGTAATGCCCCTTCTGGCACCAGTGAAGAATAAATCCCTGGAGGTGGGGCTGAGTCCGTGAGCTGCGTGTGGAGAGTGAGCTGCGTGTGGAGAGTGAGCTGCGTGCGGAGAGTGAACTGCGGGCGGGCTGCTGCGAGCCAACCAGCACGAAGAGCCGGGAGCTGTAAATTGAACCAGAAGCCTCCGAGTGAAGTCGGAGTAGGACCCGGATTTGCTGCTTGAGGCCAAAAGCTGAAGGTGCAGTCTGAGCACAGTGCGAGCTGCGTCTGATGCAACCACCCCCCCTTCCCACACACCCCTTCCCCCTCCCCTCCCCTCCCATACACCCCCTTCCCCCACTCCCCCCCTTCTGCACTCCTCCCCCTTCCCCCACACAACCCCCCCCACCCCCTCCCCCACACCCCCTCCCCCACGCACCCCTTCCCCCACACCCCCCAATCCCCCCACACCTCCACACCCCCCCCACATCCCCCCCTCCGGCACACCAACCCCTCCCCCACAACCCCTCCTCCACTACCCCACACTCCCCTCCACCACACCGCCCACCCCCCCACCACGCTCCTCCCCATCTCGACCCCCTCCCCCCCACACACACACACACTCACACACACACCCACACCCCTCCTCCCCTCCCACACATGAAGAGGAAGGGGGGGGAGCGCTGGGAGATGAGGGGAAATGAGCCTCGCCTGCGCAGTTAGGGGCTATGGGTGAGTTGTGGAATATTGTATTGGGGAAATGGGTTGCGTTTTGGCGACCAGGCCAATGGATCCCATTTAGTCTAGTACATAACTAAAACTCTGATCTTGTTTTCTTCTGGTTTGGTGGTCTTTCTATTTGCTCAAAAACGGTTTCGCGATAGCACTACAATTTTTCACCAGGTCAATCACCGTTCTCCTGTGCTACGAGTGTACCAAGATTCGTTCCGATTGGTTGAATGTTGTAAAAGGTAGCGAGGTTTAAAAATCTTTAAAAACGAGCGTGTGCAGATCGATCTCTTCTCCTGCCAGTCGGCGCTGCGCGGATTAGTTTCTCCCCCTGTCACTCCCCGGGAGGGTCCGCCTCTTCCTGCGCCATCGCATCTTTACTGGAGCTGAGGATGGCCGGTAGTGGTTTCCAACCGGACACCCAGCCCAGCTAAGAGTCGGAGACCCAGCCCAGCCAATGCTGCGAGTGTCCGGATTGTTCTGGCTGATTCTATTCAAGACCCTGAGTACCTACTTAACAAGTTTAGACACTTATGTGAGTTACGCATTAATCTTGTGATGGAGCGCCATAATTTGTTTTTCGCAAAGCCAAAGGCAGGGCGAACCTGTCGAAGTGTACATCAGTTCTTTGAAGCACACCGCTAGTCGATGCGAGTTTGACAATTTGTGCGATAGTCCTGATAAGAGACAGACTGGTTTATGGAATTCTCAATGATAAGGTACGTGATGAACTTCTACATGATGCTGATCTCACTCTGGAGAGTGCTGAAAATTGCTGTGGTATTGCAGAAATGACAGATTCTCACACCAAATCTTTGGGGCAGGGTCCCCATTCTGCCTAAAAAAACCCAGTGTGTAGCAAAGTCTTTGAAGTACTGGCTGGTAAATTGACTGCCATTATCAGATTGTAGTTGACATGGAGCTCTGTGGTCAGAGAAATGGCATGCCAGCTTCTGAACTACCCAATGAGAAGTGGGGCTACAAAGAAGATCAAACCTTCTCTACTAGGCATTGATGCTTGTAACAACCTGGGTCCGGTCACCTTCAGTACACCTGTCTATCAACTGTCTGCTACATGTGTCTTCACTCAACAAATCCTGATACAATCCAAAAGTCTGTTCGACGACAAGCTGGGCAGGTTACCTGTCATGTACACAATCACGACTGACCCCGAGGTACTCCCAGTTGTCCATCCGGTACACCGGAGTCCCCATGCTATGCGGGACCGTGTACAAGGTGAACTCAACAGGATAGTGACTATGGATGTGATTACCCCCATCGCTGACCCATCGGATTGGGCTTGACCATAGTTGTAGCAACGAAAAAGAATAAGGAAGAAATACGGATTTACATCAATCCTAAAAATTTAAACACTGCCATTAAATAGGCACACTATCCTATGCGCACAGTGGAAGAGATTACAGCGCAGCTGGGCAAGGCGACTGTATTCACAGTGCTAGATGCCAAGAGTTCATTCTGGCAGATTGCCCTGGATCACAACTCCCCCAAGTTAACCACCTTTAGCACACCCTTTGGACATTATAAATTTATTCGTATGCCATTTGGCATAAGCTCTGCCTAAGAAGTATTTCAACACGCTATTGAACAATTGTTTGCAGGTTACCCATGCTCCATCGTAGTTGATGATATCCCTGTTGCTGGACAAACTATTCAAGAACACGACACAAATTTAAAGAAGATTCTGAACAGCGCTAAAGAAATCAACCTCATGTTAAACCTTCTAAAGAGTAAATGAGGTGAACTACGTAGGCCATGTTCACTAAAGATGGCCTCAAACCCGATCCATCAAAAACCATTGCTATCAATGAGTTACCAGCCTCCACAGATGTGCTCAGTCTGCAGAGATTCCTAGGCATGGTAAATTACTTGGGGAAATTCATTGCAAACTTCAGTGAACTATCGGCCCCACTGCGACAGCTGACCCACAAAGATATTGTTTGGGCCTGGCATGAGCAACAGCAGAGGGCGTTTGACACTCTCAAACAACAGATGTCTTGTGCCCCCACTCTCGCCTACTTTAATGCTAAATTACCGGTCACACTGACTTGTGACGCCTCGCAGTACGGTTTAGGAGCAGCTTGCCTCCAAGATGATGGTGACGGCAACAGGCATGTTGCCTATGCTTCACGCACCATGGAACAACGCTACGCCCAGATTGAAAAGGAGCTGCTAGCAGTCGTTTTCGCATGCAAGATGTTTAATCACTTTATCTTCGGACAAACGGTCATGATCAAAACTGACCATCAACCCCTAATCAGCATTTTAAACAAACCAATACACGCCTCTCCAGGATGCTTACAACGGATGTTATAGAAGTATGACATTGTTCTAACCTACAAACGTAGCAAGGACATGCACCTGTCTGATACCCTCTTGCATGCTCCTTGAAAGACTTGCGAGGGTTCATCCACACCAGATGACGGTTTTGTGGTAATGACTGTTTCCTTTATTCCCTCGTCCTGCTTGGAGGACCTGGTAGCCCACTCTGTTGCTGATGATACCTTCCGATCCCTCTCCTCTGTCATTAAGCGCAATTGGCCTGACAAGCAATACTATCTACCACTTCCAATTCGACCCTTCTTTGCTGTTCGTGATGAACTAGTACTACAAGATGGCATTACCGTAAAGGGCCACAAAGCTGTAGTTCCTGCCTCTCTGCACAGCAAGTATTTTGATGCTGTCCATGCTACTATCTGATAACGGCCCCACACCTCTCCATTCACACACACCCCTCCTCCCCTCCAACCCCACACCCCCCGGCCACCTACCCCACTTCCCTCCCCCTCCCCTCCCCACCTCCCCTCCCACACATGAAGAGGAGGGGGAGGGAATGCTCGGGGACGAGGGGAAATGAGCCGCGCCTGCACAGTTAGGGGCTATGTTGAGTGGTGGAATATTGCGTTGAGGGAACTGGTTGCGTTGGGGGAACGGGTGAGTGGTGGAATAATGCGTTGGGGAATGGGTTGCGTTGGGGGACCGGGCCTCCCGTGTGACTGGGACCCACTTGGTCTAGTACATTTTCTAAAGTTGAGAAGAATGACAAGTGATATCATTTACATGACTTGACGAGGTGGATCAAGAGAGGATGCCTTTCCTGGATAAAGAGTTTAGATCTAGTGATCAAAGTCTTGGATATAAAGACAAGCATATCATATTAAGACAATGAGGGGATATGGAATTTGCGTAAGAAAATGGAGAAGAGATGGAAGATCGGCCATGATGTTTACGATTGGTGGAGCCAGGTGGCATTCTCCTTCAAATTCATATGTTTTTATATTATGCTGCAATGGAGATAAATTGCAATATATCAAGAAATGAGCTACGAAAGAAAAAGTTACAAAAGAGCAGAAGATCAGCTGGAAAAGAGCAGCAAATCATCTACAATAGAGTATAAAAGAGCAGAAGATAAGGCAGAACAGAGCAAGAGAAAGATAGGAGATCACAAACAAAAGAGCATGAGATACAGACCAGCGGCCAAAGAACAGAGGTCAACAACAAGAGAGCAGAGAATAAAATACAGAAGAGTACAAAATCAGCCATAAATCAGCAAAAATCCAATAAAAGTAGATGGAAGATAGACACAAAAAGTTGAAGTAATTCAGCGGGTCAGACAGCATCTCTGGAGAAATGGAATAGGTGACATTAGCAGATGGAGATCAGCTACTGAAGAACAAAATAAAAACTGGAAACACTCAGATCCAGTCATCAGGCAGAATCACTGGACAGAGAAACTATTAATGTTTCAAGTCCAGAATCCTGTAAAATCCATTAAAATGCTTTCTACGGCACATCTGTAGAGTTGGTGACAGGTTGGTTCAGTTGCCTGGTAACAGTTGGGAAGAAGCTGTCCCTGAATCTTGAGAAGTACTTTTTTCACATCTGCCTGATGGGAGAGGGGAGAAGAGGGAATATCTGTGGTGAGACTCGTCCTTTGATTGTGCTGGTGGCCTTTCCAAGGCAGCGTGGAGTGTAGATGGACGCAATGTAAGGGAGGTGGTTTGCACAATGTTCTGGGCTGCATCCACAATTCTCTGCAATGTTGTTTGGTCTTGGATAGAGTTGCCCCCTAAACATGCTGTGATGCTCTCCAATAAAATGCTTTTACGGCGCATGTGTAGAGGTTGGTGAGAGTTGTTGGGGACATGCCAAATTTCCCAAGGAAGTTGAGGCGATGGTGAGGTCTCTTGGCCATTGCCTCAATATGGGAGATCCAAGACAAATTGCTGGTGATATTTATTCCTAGGAACGTGAAGCTTTCAACCATCTCTACTTTAGCACCATCAATGTATACAGGGCTAAATGTGCCACTTCGCTCCTTTGTCTTGCTGACATTGAGGGAAAGGTTGTTGTCTTGCAACTAGATACCAGGACGCTCAACCTCCTTCCTGTGCTCCGTCTCATCATCATTTGATATCAGGCCCACTACTACCGTGTCATCTATTAATTTGTAAATTGAGTTGGATTTGTACTTGGCTGCACAATCATGGGTCTTCTTCTTCTTGCGAATGAAACATAAATAAACTAAAGGAATAGTTAGATCTCAAGCCAGGTGCTGCGCAGCCAGGTTGTTGTCTCTGCGTCAATGTCTGCCAGGCCCTGAGCTCCATTTGGTGGGTGGTAGAGCGCCCACTCAGAGTTGGCATGGTTGGCTGTCTGTTGTTCTGCTCCGCATTCACAAACTGGGCTTTGGCGGAGCCCCCATCTCCACATGCTGGCTTTGCAACACCCAACTCCAGTACAAAGTCTGTTGAGCTTCACCCATGCTCCCCTGGGGAGGTCAGACCCTGGACAGCTATTATCTGGTGATCATGAGTGTATCAGGAGTAAAGAAGGGAACTATAAACACATCTTTGCAGAGTGGCCAGCGTTGAGGATTATCGTAGGGGATGATTTGTCACCTATCACTGAGTGTGGTCTGTTGGTCAGGATGTCAAAGATCCAGTTGCACAGATGAGTGCTGGCTCCAAGTTCCACAAGTTTGGAGATGGACTTGGATGAGATAATGGTATTGAAAGCAGATCTGTAGTCTATGAATAGATAGATGTCTTTGACGTAGGTGTCTGTCTTATCCAGGTGTTTCAGGGATGTGTGCAGGGAGAATGCATCAGCCATTGACCTGTTATGGCGGTAGGCAAAATAAACTAAAATTGAATTGAGCAGATTCGCTACATCAAACAGTATAGCATCAAACATATCAGCTCCAAAAAAGGAACCAAGCTGATAAGTAAGTAAGTAAGTTTATTGGCCAAGTATACACATACAAGAAATTTGCCTTGGTGCTCCGCCCACAAGTAACATACAGTGACAGTTACGACTGACTCGGAAAACACTAAACATTAATAATAATAAAACATTAATGATAAAACACCATTGATCAAGCATGTGAACCAACAAAATACCAGATCAAAGGGAGGCTACAGATTTTTGGCTGTTGAGTAGAGCAACTACTCGTGGATAAAAACTGTTTTTATATCTGGCTGTGGAAGCTTTGACAATCCGGAGTCGCCTTCCAGAGGGAAGTGATTCAAAGAGTTTGTGGCCAGGGTGAGGGGTCAGAGAAGATCTTGCCCGCTCGCTTCCTAGCCCTTGCAGTGCACAGTTCATCAATGGAGGGAAGGTTGCAGCCAATAACCTTCTCTGCTGATCGGACGATTCGCTGCAGCCTCCAGGTGTCGTGCTTGGTGGCTGAGCCAAACCAGACCAGGTTGGATGAAGGTGAGAACAGACTCTACGATGGGCATGTAGAAATTGCCTGTGGCAGATTGTGCTTCCTCAGTTGCCGTAGGAAGTACATCCTCTGTTGTGCCTTTTTGACTGTGGACTGTGGTAGCCCCCCACTTAAGATCCTTGGAGATGATGGTTTCCAGGAACTTAAAAGACTCCACAGATGTGACTGTGGTGTTGTCGATAGTGAGTGGGGTGAGGGGAGGGGGCACTCTCCTAAAGTCTACAAATAATTACACTCTTAAGAGCATTGAGCTTTAGGTACCCGAGCACAAGCTCGGGTAGCAGGAGTACAGGTACCAATAGATCAGGAAACAAAGAAAAACAGGAGATAAAGATACAGAAGGGGTCTGCTGCAAACAGTGTGAGTTCGGACACAAAAGTGCAGAATATTAGGTGCAATAAACAGGAGATTGACACAAAATGCTGGAGTAACTCAGCGGGACAGGCAGCATCTCTGGATAGATGGTATGGGTGACATTTCAAGTCGTGACCCTTCTTCAGAGTGCTGTTTGTACAGAATTTGTGCGTTCTCCCTGTGACCATGTGGGTTTTCCCCGGGTGCTCTGGTTTCCTCCCACACTCCAAAGACGTACATGTTTGTAGGTTAATTGGTAAAAATTGTGAATTGGCCCTAGTGTGTCGTGTGTGCTTGATTGCAGGTCGGCACAGACTCAGTGGGCCAAAGGCCCTGTTTCCGTGCTGTATCTCTAAACAAAACTAAACTAAAAGGAAATTAGCCACAAATGACTGGAATGTTACAGAACACCAAGAAATGAGCACTGAAAACTGAAGATATGCTGCAAAGGAGCAGGAAATCCGGTCCGAAAGATTAAAACAACAGCTAAAAGAGAGAGGGAATCCAACTACAGAACAAGCAATCAGCCTTTAAAGAAATAAAGATAAGTTTGGAAAAAGCGGATGGTCAGGTACAAAAGAGCAATATATATATGAAAGAACAGATAAGCTACCATATAGCCGAAGATAAAGTACGAAAGAGCAGAAGTTCGGCTGCAAAACAAGAGGACAGAGGCTATAAGAGAGAAGATAAGCAACAAATATCAGGGGATAAACTACAAAAGAGCAAGAGACAACCCACTAAAGCAGAGAAGATAAGTAATGGAAGAGTAGGAGATTAGCTACAAAAGAGCTGGAGATAATCTACAATGGAAGCAAGAGACAAGCTACTAATATGCAGGAAGTCAGATACTAAAGAACACAAGATAAATAAGAAAGATACGCCACAACCAAATACAAGATCAGCTACAAGGAGCAAGAGATCAGCTCCATAAGGGTAGGAGACCAGTTGCAAAACTGTAGAATATATTCCACCAAAAAAAGGAAGGGGCCGCTGCAAAAGAAAAGGTGAGCTATATAAGAGCAGAACAACACCATAAGAGTGGGAAACTAGCTACGAAAGGCTGGAATATTATTCACCAAACACAGGAGAACATTTACTAAAACGAATGAAGTTGTCCACAAAAGACTAGGAGATAAAAGAGAAAAGGATTTATAGAAAAGATCAGTAGATAATTTTCAAAGTAGACACAACATAGCAGGTGATGTGCTACAAAACAGCACATTATAAACTACCAGAGAACAAGATAAACTCACTTGGTCCGCCAAGGCCGATTGAATCACTCGGCTGCAAACTCCTCTTCCTATCCCCATACTGATGTTTCAGCCCTGGGCCTCCTCCGATGCCAGACTGAGGTCACATGCAAACTGGAAGTAGAGCACTTCATATTCCACTTGGATCGCTTGCAACCCAACAGTGTGAACATTGAATTCTCCAATTGTAGTTACCTTACCAAAACTACCCCGCCTCATCCTTGTTCCCCCCCCCCTCCCCCACCACACCTCTTTTTCTCCCCCTCCCCTCTCTTCCCTGTGCCCCACCTGAATTCATTCCCATTTTCGACCCTCCCCCTCCTTTTCCACCTTCATTCCTTCCTCTGGCTTCACCATTCATAATTCTTCCATCATTTTCTTGCACCTTTAGTCTTTTAATCTCTGGCCTTTGTCCAACCAAGTGCCTATCTAATACTCCCCTCACCTGTACCCACCTATCATTTGCCAGGCTTTGTCCTACCCTTCCTCTCCTAGCTTTCTTCCACCCCCCCCCTCCCCCCAAAACATCACCTATCCATGTTCTCCAGAAATGCTGCCTGACCCGCTGAGTAACTCCGGCAATTTGTTTCTTAACATGATAACAGGGTACTTAAGGAAGTAGCCCCAGAAATAGCAGATGCCTTAGTGATAATTTTTCAAAACTCTTTAGATTCTGGAGTAGTTCCTGAGGATTGGAGGGTAGCTAATGTAACCCCACTTTTTTTAAAAAGGGAGGGAGAGAGAAAACGGGGAATTACAGACCAGTTAGTCTAACATTGGTAGTGGGGAAACTGCTAGAGTCACTTATTAAAGATGGGATAGCAGCACATTTGGAAACTGGTGAAATCATTGGACAAAGTCAGCATGGATTTACGAAAGGTAAATCATGTCTGATGAATCTTATTGAATTTTTTGAGGATGTAACTAGTAGAGTGGATAAGGGAGAAGCAGTGGATGTTTTATATCTGGACTTTCAGAACGCTTTCGACAAGGTCCCACACAAGAGATTGGTATACAAACTTAAAGCACACGGTATTGGTGGGTCAATATTGATGTGGATAGAGAACTGGCTGGCAGACAGGAAGCAAAGAGTAGGAGTGAACGGGTCCTTTTCAGGATGGCAGGCAGTGACTAGTGGGGTTCCGCAAGGCTCAGTGCTGGGACCCCAGCTATTTACAATATACATTAATGATTTGGACGAGGGAATTAAATGCAACATCTCGAAGTTTGCGGATGACACGAAGCTGGGGGGCAGTGTTAGCTGTGAGGAGGATGCTAGGAGGCTGCAGGATGACTTGGATAGACTGGGTGAGTGGGCAAATGAATGGCAGATGCAGTATAATGTGGATAAATGTGAGGTTATCCACTTTGGTGGCAAAAACAGGAAAGTAGACTATTATTTGAATGGTGACCGATTAGGAAAAGGGGAGATGCAATGAGACCTGGGTGTCATGGTACACCAGTCATTGAAAGTAGGCATGCAGGTGCAGCAGGCTGTGAAGAAAGCGAATAATATGTTGGCATTCATAGCAAAAGGATTTGAATACAAGAGCAGGGAGGTTCTACTGCAGTTGTACAGGGTCTTGGTGAGGCCACACCTGGAGTATTTCGTACAGTTTTGGTCTCCTAATCTGAGGAAAGACATTCTTGCCACAGAGGGAGTACAGAGAAGGTTCACCAGACTGATTCCTGGGATGGCACGACTTCCATATGAAGAAAGACTGGATAGACTCGGCTTGTACTCGCTGGAATTTAGAAGATTGAGGGGGGATCTCATAGAGACTTACAAAATTCTTAAGGGGTTGGACAAGCTAGATGCAGGAAGATTGTTCCCGATGTTGGGGAAGTCCAGGACAAGGGGTCACAGTTTAAGGGTAAGGGGAAGTCTTTTAGGACCGAGATGAGAAAATCATTTTTCACACAGAGAGTGGTGAATCTGTGGAATTCTCTGCCACAGAAGGTAGTTGAGGCCAGTTCGTTGGCCATATTTAAGAGGGAGTTGGTTGTGGCCCATGTGGCTGAAGGGATCAGGGGGTATGGAGAGAAGGCAGGTACAGGATACTGAGTTGGATGATCAGCCATGATCATATTGAATGACGGTGCAGGCTCGAAGGGCCGAATGGCCTGCTCCTGCACCTAATTTCTATGTTTCTATAAACGACCAAGCTGCCCAAGGATTACACTTTATAGAGCAATTGATGAATTTCAAACAATCAAGAGAAAATGGAGAGGAGCCACAATACACAGGGAGGTCAAGATCAGCTATGAGCAGGAGCAGCAAGAGATAAGCAACAAACAATGTGGAGATCACCAACCAAACAAAAACAGATAAACATCAGAGGAACAATAACAGCAGGAGACTGGCAAAGATAGTGGTGACTGCAGAAGAATGGGAGAACAGCGGCAATTAAAAAAAACTGGTAACTGAAAAAACATGTTTAACATGTGAAATCAATCACAAAGTAATAGAATATAAACTAAATATCAGGAAAACACCTATACGAATACCACGAAGAATGGAGATCCAGGCCACACCAAAAAACAGTTAAAGCTATGAAAAGAGCAGTAGATATGGCGTAAAGCAATAGGAAGATCATTTGCAAACAAACAAGATAACATAAATGTGCAGGAAACAGCTACCACATGGTAGAAGACAAATAAGAAAATAACAGAACAGGAGATCAACTGTAAAGTGGCTGGAGATCATCTGCTAAAGAGTTGGTTGAGTTCAAAAGAGCAGAAGATAAAGTAGTAAGATAAAAATAGTGGGAAGTAAACAATCTTTATTGGAATATAAGCCAACAAAGTTGGGGAGGACAGAGTATAAAGAGCAAGAGATAAGCTAGAAAAAAATTGGGGAGCCAGGAAATGTAGATGAGCTGCAAAAGAGCAGGGGGTATTTCACAAAAAAACAGAAAAATGGCTGCAATAGAACAGCAGAATGGTTGCTAAGGGGCAGGAAAGAGCCCCATGTATACCATAAAACCAGGGGAAAGCAACAAAAAAAAGCTTCAAATATGCAGAATATAAGATACAAGATACAGTGGTGTGGTTATAGAGCCACCTAAGATCATTCATTAAATGAGTCTCAAATCAGAGATTAGCTATAAAATTACATCAGATCAGCTACCAAACACCAATATATAAACTTTAAAAAGCATATTCAACAACAAAAATGTGAGAGATCAAGTGCAAAAAAGCAGAAGGTAAGCATCAAAAGATCAAGAGATCATCTCCAAATCAAGAGATCAGTTACAAAGGCACAATAAGTAAGAAACGGTCGAGAGAGGGAAACTAGAAAACATGGATACAACATGGCATGAGTTAAGCTACAGATGTGCAGGAGATTGGTTACCAAAGGACTAGATGAGCAACATAAGATCTTATGATAAATTGCTAAATAGGATACCATAACCAACAAAAGAAATAGAAAATTGTCTGCAAATTAACGTGACAAGTCCGTCAAGTCAGCTATAAAAAAGCAGGAGCTCTGTCACTAAAGAGCAGAAGATCCGCCACCAATGAACAGGAGAGAGCCGACCGAAGAGCAGGAGGGAACCTACCCAAGAGCAGGAGGGAGCCGACTCAAGAGCAATTGAGAACCTACAAGACAGAGATGCTCCCTGTCCCACTCAGTTAATCCAGCATTTTATCTTCAGTGTAAACTAGCATCTGCAGTCCCTAGAGAAGTGCAAAACAGCACAAGGTGAACCAGAAGGTGCAATAATCAACAAAACAGCAGAGATAAATTACAGCAGAGCAGGAGATCAACAACAAACATCGGGCCAACTGCTGCAAAAGAGCAGGAGTGTATATAATCTTATATTATACCTGTTCTCTAGGTTTTAGCTAAACCATAGAGATGTGGTAAAAAATTAGTCAAGGCTTACTGAGCAACACAATCGAAAACCTGGAAAAAAAATTATTCAAGCCAAACAAATACAAATAAAATAATAAGTGCAAAGGGTACAAATATAACATGATATAATTAGAAATTCTATCAATAGGATGCAAAACACTGCGAACTAGTGTACACTGACATGACCTCTGCATTCTATATGTGTCTTTTTACAATTCTGCACACAAAAATGTGACAAAGGGGGTCAAATTTCAAATTCCTTTGAAAAAAGTTGACAAGCATTCCATAGTATCAACAAAAAATAAGAAAAGATAGCATATTGATGGCAAGTTTCCGAAAATGGCATCGGAATACACAAACACATTTTGTGTGACGGTTGTCACGTCATGTCAATCAGTGACCTGGTTGGCACAGTAAGTGCATGTATTTCTTATTCCTTTCTATGTTAATGAATACCACATGGAACAATAAAAATGCAAACACCGTTTCCACTTCATTCACCTGATCATGTAGTAGAATACTGCATCCATCCGAGTGGACAACGCAACGCACGTTACACAAACGTACATTGTGGTAGACACTCAAAGGTTTGGTGTCCCAGAAAACAAACGTTACGTTATTTGCGAAAAAACGGACATTTTCACTTATGTGATCTAAACGGAACAATACCTTGTGGATTTGTGCTATATCGATGGTCGATAATTCATCAGAACGTTTGATTTGGGCTGATTTTTTAGTAAGTAAAATGTGTCTGTAACGGTCGTTGCGGAGCTTCCCGAAGTTGACATGAAGGAATGAAGTTAGCGACTTGGTCCATACGAAAGGTAAACAAGAGACAGTGTGTTGCCAGTTTTCATGACCAATTTATGTCCAAAAATGTTTTTTTATAAGCTTCTTCTTCTTGCGAATGAAACATAAACCAAAGGAGTAGTTAGTGTAGATTAACCTTTATTAATCCAGCTCATTTATAATCTCCACTACACATATATGCATGCCACCCATTACATGGTATCACGGTACTACACTAACAATGTCAGCCAGCTCTCAGAAGCCATGCCGAGCTGGGTATGAATGGCTGGCAGTTTAAATGTTCTGGATTACTAATGGAATAAAGACTAATCTTTCACTATGTATGTTGTTGTGGATCATTCACAAACATGGTGTCAGAATCTTTGAGCCATGTCTCCAACTCTTTTGGCTGAAGTTATTTTAGTTTATTATTTTACAACGCTCTGTTGTCATGGCAGGATTGTTTCCTAAACCCGAACCTCTGATACTCAACAGTGAACTTGCCGAACGTTGGCACATCTTCGAGGTGGAATTCAGAATTTTCATTGATGCTGCCCATCCTGGACCTGCTCCCAACACCGTTGCATCAATTCTCCTCAAAGTAGTGGGCACAGAGGCTGCCCTGCAGGCACCGGATTTCTATTACGCCCAGAACTTACCGATGCAGGTTGTGACCCTGGAAGAGTCCATCAGAGACCCCACCTACCTCCTCCGAAGGTTCCATGACCTGTGCCAACTTTGTACTGGAGCACCACAAATTCTTTTCCCATAACCAACACGAGGGAGAAACAGTCAAATCCTACATCGGTGCACTGAAGAGCATCGCTGCAAGATGCCACTTCCAGGACCGCGAAGTACTCCTCTGTGGCAGAATGACAAGGTGAGAAATGAACTACTCCGGGATGAGGAGCTCACATTAGCTAAGGTTGAGTCTGCAAGAGTGGAGTCGGGAAAGCCGCTGTGTAGAGTCAGGAAAGCCACTGTGGTTGGGTAAGCAGCTGTGTGGATGGGGAGGTGCTATGTTGTTGCGCTGCTGGTGGCCGCTGTGGAGTCCCTCCCCACACAGCCCACCTCCCCCCACACCCTTCCCCCCCTCCTCCCCACACCCCCCCCTTCCCCCTTCCCCCCCCACACCCTCCTCCCCCCCCCATATACCCACACCCCCTCATTACACCTCCTCCATTCCTCCCCTTCCCCACACCACCCTCCCTCCCCCACACCCACCCTCCCCACCACACTCTCCCTCCCCACCACACCCTCCCCCACCTCACTCCTCCTCCCCTAAACACCCCCTATCCCCCTCTCCTCTTATTTTATATTTATGTGTTCTGTTGTTGCATTGTGCCGGTAAAGCCGCAACAAATAAGAAGCTCCATGTTCTGTTCCTGGTATTTCTGACAGTTAAACACTATTGACACTCGGAAAATCACTTCGCTGACAGCTTAATTGACGCAACCTTCCAGTTCATTGTATTAAATTCATCCTAAGTGTTCTGATGAAAAAAAAGTCCAATTTTATTAGTGTTTTTAAACACTGTTCATGTATTGTCTTTTGTCCCAGTGACATACTGTCAAGCAATGTTAGGGCAGGGGTATACAACCCTTGACACTTTACTGTTATTTATGTGCTGACTTTTAACCTTTGGTGGCACTGCAAGGATTCGTAAAGAATGGCTTGTGCTTATATCAACAAATACTTCAAGATTTCGTATTAATAAATGGGAGCTGCGCACCAAAAAGCCAGAGTTCAGCTCTCAATTAATGGGAGAGCAGCTATGAAAGAGTAGGTCTGCAACAGAACAGCAGGAGACAAGGTGAAAAAGAGCAGAAGATAAACTGCCAGCAGATCAACTATAAAAGAACAGGAGATTAGCTTCAAAGTTGCAGGAAATAAGCTGCAAAAAGAGCTTTCCTCCTAAAGAGAAAAGAGCAGCAACAACACGGAGCAGATAAGATTAAAAACTCAGGAAGAAACACCTGTAAAAGAATGGGAGATCAACTAGAGAAGATTAGATCCCTACAAAAGAGTGATAGATCAACTGCAAAGGATCAAAAGATCCACTATCAAAAAATAAATAAAATCGAGAAATCAGGAAATAACCACAAATCAGCAAGAGATCAATTTGAAAAGAGTGGGAGAATATCTTCAAAAGCAGAGGAGAATAAACTGCTAAATAACATAACTATGAGACACCAGGAAGTAAATACCTCCTGCCTGATGCAGTGAGAAGAGGGCATGGCCTTAGTGGTGGGGATCCTTGATGATAGATGCCATCTTCTTGCGGCAGCACCTCATGTAAATATTTTCGATGGTCGGGGGGTTGTACCTGTGGCATAGACTGGGTTGAGTGTACAATTCCCTGCAGCCCTGTGCATTGGAGCTTCCAAGCCAAACAATGATGCAAATCAGTCAGGATACTTTCCACAAGCATCTATAGACGTTTGTTCAGTGGGATGCTAAATCTCTTTGAACTTCCAAGAAAGTACCTGTCTTCTTTGTTACTACGTCTACATGCAGGTCCCAGGACAGATCATCTAAAATGCTAATGATCAGAATATTGAAGTGGCTAAAACCAACCCACCAATGCTTGACCTCTGCTACAAACTAGTGGAGTTGAGTTTCAGCACACAAGAAGGTTAGCTGCAAAAGACCGGGAAATCAAGTTACAAAGCATCAGAGATCAGAACAAACAAGTGGAAACCAGCTGAAATGCAGCATGAAATATGGTGAAAGAAGAACTGAAGATGAGATAAATTTGGAGCAGAAGTGAGCTGTGAACGATTGAAGATCAGCAACAGAACAGGTGATAAGCTACATCAGAGCAAGAGATCAGATTGAATACAGCTTTAGGTCAGCTACAATTAAACACGTCATTATATACTGAGGAATAGGAGATTGGCTACCAAAGAACAGGAGATAAGTTGCACAGAGCGTAAGTTCTGTTGCAAAACAGCAGGAGATAAGGTAAAAAGAACAAACAAGATCAGTTTTAAAAGGGCATAAGATTAGCTGAAATAGCAAAAAGTTCAAGAATGGCTATAGAAGAGCAATAAATAATGTGTAAAAAAAACTGCAGATGCTGGTTTAAATCGAAGGTAGACACAAAATGCTGGAGTAGCTCAGCAGGTGAGGCAGCATCTCTGAAGAGAAGGAATGGGCGATGTTTCTGAAGAAGGCCCGAAACGTCACCCATTCCTTTCCTCCAGAGATGCTGCCTCACCCGTTGAGTTACTCCAGCAATTTGTGTCTATCTTAGAGCAAAAAAAAGATACATCAGCGGAGGAAATACCTGAAAAGGTGAAGAGATCCTGTATAAGAGTAAAAGATCAGTTCCTAGGAAGTGCATCATTGAATATAACAAAGGAAGTTAACTACCTAAGAGAAGGAGGATAGCAACAATGTGAGTAAAAGATCAGTTCCAAAGGAAACTACAGAAGATAAGCTATAAAATAACAGAAGCTCTGCTACAATAATGCACATATAAATCAGTGCTGGAACTGTTAAATGTTTCTAAGCTAGAAAGGGGCAAAAAATCAAGTTTGGGAGAGTGCAAGCTTAAGGGCCTGTCCCACTTGGGAATCATTTGCGCGTCATTTACGCGACAGGCCGGTAGTGACTGACGCGCGACAGTTGCGCGAAAACTGTCTAGCAGTACGACAGTCACGCACCAAGTGCTCTTGAGCGTCCTGCTTCTTTTGGGAGCCATTTGCGATGTCGTTTGTTCTTAGTCCGATCTCCGTGGCAAGGATTTTCCCAGGAAAAAAATTCAAAACTGCGTGCGCTTTCTACCCGAGCAGTGCGGACCTCGAATGACGCGCAAATGGCGCGCCAACGTCGTATGGGCGGCGCATGGTTACAGACATTGACACACAGTGATGCATAATAAATCAGCATAGGCAATGTTCGTGTGTCATCACGCGCTACACGTACGTCGTCAGTACGTCAGCGTACGCCATCTGTACATCAGTGTGCGCAAGGGATAGGCCACGCAGGTGGCGTGCAAGGATTTTGAGCATCCCAAAATCCTGGGGCGCCGCGCGTTACCGCGTGTCACTGCATACGCTACCATGCGCCGACCAATTTTTAGGATGTCGCGTAACTGACCCGCAAATTACACCCAAGGGGGACAGGCCCTTTTGACATGAATAAGTGTGAACTCAGGTTGCAAAGAGGGTGAACTCAGAAACTTAGGAGATCAGCTGCAAAGGAGTGGAAGGACTGGTTAAAAAGAGTGGGAGATCTTTGCAAAAGAATGGTGATCAACTACATCATTGTGGGGGATAAACTGTTATACCACAAGAGATTACCTGCAGTGGAGACCAACTTTCAATTACTGTATTGATGGGGAGAAAACTGCCACAAGAAGAAGCCAGAAGAGCAGCGGATAAAATATAAATGGGCCATTGAGCAGTTAAATCATGGAACTACAGTGCAAAAGAGAGGACATCATCTCCAATGAAGCTAAGCTATAAAAGAATATGATATGTGTGGCTGACTCAGCCTGAAGAGGGGACTCGACCAGAAACGTCATCTATTCCTTTTCTCCAGAGATGCTGTCTGACCCACTGAGTTAAAGCTCTGTCCCACAGTACGAGTTCATTCCAAGAGCTCTCCCGAGTTTAAAGAAAAACTTGTGGTAAGCACAGAGAATGAACGTAGCGGGTACGTCAGAGCTTGGGGATGTCTCTTAGTGCTAACGACAGGTACTTGGGAAGACTTGCTAACGGCAGGTAAGCACGGGAAGATGCGTGAAGATTTTTCAACATGACGAAAAATGTCCACGAGAGCCCCGAGTACCGACAAGTGGCCATTACCGTAAATCTCCGAGTTCGAATCAGGGCAAACTCGGGAGGGCTCTTGGAATAGAAACATAGAAACATAGAAATTAGGTGCAGGAGCAGGCCATTCGGCCCTTCGAGCCTGCACTGCCATTCAATATGATCATGGCTGATCATCCAACTCAGTATCCTGTACCTGCCTTCTCTCCATACCCCCTGATCCCGTCAGCCACAAGGGCCACATCCAACTCCCTCTTAAATATGGCCAACGAACTGGCCTCAACTACCTTCTGTGGCAGAGAATTCCACAGATTCACCACTCTCTGTGTGAAAAATGATTTTCTCATCTCGGTCCTAAAAGACTTCCCCCTTATCCTTAAACTGTGACCCCTTGTCCTGGACTTCCCCAACATCGGGAACAATCTTCCTGCATCTAGCCTGTCCAACCCCTTAAGAATTTTGTAAGTCTCTATGAGATCACCCCTCAATCTTCTAAATTCCAGCGAGTACAAGCCGAGTCTATCCAGTCTTTCTTCATATGGAAGTCGTGCCATCCCAGGAATGAACTCGTACCATGGGACAGGGCTTTTACTCAAGCTTTTAGTGTCTATCTTCGGTTTAAACCCGCATCTGCAGTTACTTCCTACACATGATATGTGGAGATCAACTGCAAACACATCCCAGCAGCTACTTGCAAAAAAGCTAGAGAACAGCTACAAAAGCTGAAGAAAAAACAGGATAAATCAGAAAGATGGATAGATCAGATAAGAAAGAGCAAGAAATAAGCTGCAAAACAGCAGACCAGCCACCAAAGAGCACAAGGACAGCAACAAAAAAAATTGAAGATCGGCTACAAAACATGCAAAATCACCTTGAAATGGACAAGGAATACGCTACAAAAGAGCCAAGGATCTGCTAAACCTGTGGGTGACATCTACAAAACTGCAATAAAACAGCTTCAAAACGTGGAGGATGAGATATACAGGAGATCAGCATGATAGAAGCAGGAGAACTGTAAAAGGTTGGGTAGATCAGTTACAAGAGAGGAGGAGATCGGGTATAAAGCAGCAGGGATCAGCAACAGCAGACTGAAAGGTAAGCTACAAAAGAACAGGTACAAAAGTTTACAAAAGTTCAGGTGATCAAAAGCAGAGGAAATACCAATTAAAACAGGAGATAAGCAACAAAAGACCAGGAGATCTGCTGCTACAAAAGTAATGGGAAGTCACGTGCAATGAAATGCAACATTGAGTGTAAAACTGCTCCCAGAAAGGGTCTTGACCCGAAGCGTTGCCTATTCCTTTGCTCCATGGAAGGAGTAGGCAATCACCCTGCCTCACCCGCTGAGTTTCTCCAGCATTTTTGTCTACCCCTGGGAAAACATGATACCCAATAGAAAATGAAGGAGAGATCAGGTACAAAAGGACAGCAGTGATAATGGAACTGAGATAAGCTGCAAGACACAGGTCAACAACAACAACAATGTTGCAGTCTGAAGAAGGGTCTCGACCCAAAACGTCGCCTATCGCCTTCGCTCCTTAGATGCTGCTGCACCCGCTGAGGTTCTCCAGCTCTTTCTGTAACCCTCAATTCTCCAGCATCTGCAGTTCCTTCTTTTTACACAACAATGTTGATGATTAGTTTTGATAATGTGGCAGGAAGGAACATAGAACAGACTGCAGAAGAACAAGCCCTTCGGCCCAATATGTCTGTGATCATGATGCTAAATAATGTCAGATGCAGATTAGCAGGAGAAAAGCCACAGATGTCACAGAGTCATAAAGCATGGAAACAGGCCCTCCAGCCCAGCTTGCCCATGCCAACCAAGATGTCCCATCTATACTAGTCCCACCTGCCTGCATTTGGCCCATATCCCTCTAAACATTTCCTATCCATGTACGTATGTAAAGGTCACTTAAATGTTGTTTTTGTATCTGCCTCAACTACCTCCTCGGGCAGCTCGTTCCATATGGCTACCAATCTCTGTGTGAAAATGTGGTCCCTCAGATTCCTATAAATCTTTCCCCTCTTACCTTTTAGGTTACTTTTAGGTTTGCAAGACGCAATCTCCAATGTATAAAACCATGCTGACTATCCATGATCAGCCTCTGTTGATCGAAATGCATATACATCTTATCCCTCAGAATCCATTCCAGTAAGTTGCCTATCACAGATGTTCGGCTCACTGGTCTATGGTTCCCAGGCTTTTTCCTTGCAGTCCTTTTGGAGCGGCACAGTGGTCAGTGGTTGAGTTGCTACCTTGCAACACCAGACAGCCGGGTTCCATCCTGACTATGGTTGCAGTCTCTGCATTCTCCTTGTGACCGCGTTGGTTTTCTCTGGGCGCTCCGGTTTCCTCTCACATTCCAAAAGAGGTTTTTAGTTTAATTGGCTTCTGTAAATTGTCATAGGTTCTTAAGTCATAGGAGCAGAATTAAGCCATTTGGCCCTTCGAGTTTACTCCACCATTCAATTATGGCTGATCTATCTTTACCTCTCAACCCCATTCTCCTGCGTACTCTCCTTAACCCTTGATACCTTTACTACACAAGAATCTGTCAATCTCCGTCTTTAATATACTCAATGACTTGGCCTCCGAAGCCATCTGTGGCAATGAATTCCACAGGTTCAACACCCTCTGACTAAAAGGTGTATCGCTGGTCGGTGTGGATTCCGTGGGTCGAAGGGCCCATTTCCATGCTGTATTTCTAAACTAAACTAAACTAAATAGAGGCACCTCATTAGCCACCTTCAAGTCTTACGGCACTTCACTCATGTCTAACGATGATTCATACATCTCAGCCACGCAACCCATATTTTTTTTTCTAGCCTCCTTGAATGTATCTGATCAGGCCGGGAAGATATATCTCTTTTCATCTACCTTAAATCGTTCAGTGCCTTATGAGTAGGAGATATATAACCAAATCGCAACTGATCAGCCAGAAAGGCGAGTGAAACATTCCCAAAAGAAGACATGGTGAGCTATAAATGAAGACATAAGATACAAAAAGTATGCAAGATGCCAAAAATGACATCCTAGGTCGTACAGTGGACATGAAAGATACAACAATCCATGGATCAACAACAACAAAAAGGGTGGAAGATCAACAACGATGGAGGGTATCAAGAGTTGTAAAAAGTGGGAGATCAAATACAGAGGAACAATCATCAGCTGATATGGAGAAGGATAAAATGTACCAAAGAACTGTTAGTAGTGATACACAAGTGGAAAGTCAGTTTAGATAGAAAAGATAGAAAAAAACTGCCAAAAAAAACAAGGACATGCTGAAAAAAATCAGCAGGAGATACAAGAGACAGATCATCAAGAGAGCATGGGAAATGCTTGAAACATTCTGACGATAAAATAGAAAAAAGTGCAGATAAGCTTCCAAAATACCAGTAACTATCATCAACAAAATAGCACGCACTACCAGAGAGGAAAACATTAGCCACAAAAGAACACAAGATTGGCAAGAAAAGAACTGTTTATCAGCCAGAATTGTTAATACCAGCTGCAGTTGAACAGGAATTAAACAGGAAAACATCAGGTAAACAACTACAAAAGAGGGGAAATGCCTGTAAAGCAGCAGATGACCTACAAATGGCCAGAGGTGTGTAGAGAATTAGTTCCAAAAGAGCACAACAATAGGAAAAATCTGAGATCAGCTGCAAAAGTCCATAATTGTTTCTACAGATTCTACTGGTTCTACAAACCAGGCTATGACGAGGGGTAGATCAACTGTAAGTGAGTCAGAAGTAATCTGCAATGGATCCCAACACTGGATACACTGAAGCGGGGAAATCAGCCAAAAAAAGAGATCAACTGTGTAATAACAGGAGATCAGATACAAAAGACTGGGAGAGCAGCTGAAAGGTTGCACACAGTTAGAAAAAGAGCTGTAAATCAGAGAACAATGCCAATAGAGATGAGGTAAACAAAGATTGGAGATTAGCTGCAATTTAACAGGATACAGCTAATCTCCAATCTTTGATCAGTTATGATACAGCAGTAGGTAACCTATAGATTAACTAAAACCGGCTATAAAAAAAAGGTAGCAGACCATGCACAAGATGGGAGAAACATTTACAAAATTGCAGGCTATAAAAAGAGTGCATATAAATCATAGAAATAATGCTATAAAAAATAACAACTACTTAACAGCAAAACATTAAATGCAAGAGAGCACAAGATCAGCTAGAAAAGAGGAGACATCAGTTATAATAGAAAAGGAAACAATTTATGAAACATGAGAGGTACAGTTTACAAGCAATTAAAAGGTCAATACAAGCAGCAGGAAAACAGTTAGCAAAGCAGGAGAAATGTCCCCAAAGTGCAGGAGATATTCAGCAAAAGGGCAGGATGAGATGCATAACACCAAAAGATCAGGCACAAATTGCTGAGTGATTGGCAACCATAAACCAGGAATTGAGCTGGAATGTAGTGCAATTTAAGATAACAAAGAGTGGGTTAGAGATAACTGACAAAATACGCGAGGATTGTTTAATAAAAGAATGGAGCACCTGTAACAAATCGGTGGAAAATCACTACAGAATACCGTGAGTTCAGGTAAAAAGTAGTGGGAAATGTGACATTAGATAAAATACAGCAAGAACTCAGCTTCAGAGCAGGACACAAATTACAAAAAAGTAGATCGAGTGCAGATGGGCCATAGACAGAGAGAAACCAGCAGGTCAGCTACGAAAGAACAAAACATCTGTTACAGAGTAGTAGGAGGTATGCTGCCAAGGATGGGATATCAGATACAAAGTCAACTACAAAAGGAAAGAACATAAGCTTCATGATCTTTTGTCGTTGTACTCTAAGATCTACTCTTATTCTACTCTTAAGTTGCTGATCTTTCCAATCATTTGTAGCTGATCTCCTTGAATGACAACAAAGGATCAGGGAGATCATCTGCAAAAGTGCAGGAGATACAGTGCCCTCCATAATGTTTGGAACAAAGACCTATCATTTATTTATTTGCCTCTGTACTCCACAATTTGAGATTTGTAATAGAAAAAATCACATGTGGTTAAAGTGCACTTTGTCAGATTTTAATAAAGACCATTTTAATACATTTTGGTTCCTCCATGTAGAAATTACAACAGTGTTTATACATAGTCTCTCCATTTCAAGACACCATCATGTTTGGGACACAGCAATGTCATGTAAATGAAAGTAGTCATGTTTTCTTGCATATCCTTTGCAATGACTGCTCAAAGTATGTGATTCATGGACATCAACAGTTGCTGGGTGTCTTCTCTGGTGATGCTCTTCCAGGCCTGTATTGCAGCCATCTTTAGCTTATGCTTGTTTTGTGGACAAGTACCCTTCAGTTTTCTCTTCGGCATATAAAACGCATGCACAATTGGGTTCAGATCGGGTGATTGACTTGGCCATTTCTTGCCTTTGAAAAACTCCTGTATTAATTTAGCAGTATATTTGGGATCATTGTCATGCTGTAGAATGAACCGCCGGCCAATGTGTTTTGAAGCATTTGTTTGAACTTAAGCAGATTGGGTGTGTCTATACACTTCAGAATTCATTATGCTACTACCATCAGCAGTTGTTTCATCAATGAAGATAAGTGAGCCAGTACCTTCAGCAGCCATACATGCCCAGGCCATAACACCGCACCACCGTGTTTCACAGATGAGGTGGTATGCTTTAGATCTTGGGCAGTTCCTTCTCTCCTCCATACTTTGCTCTCGTCATCACTCTGATATGTTAATCTTCGTCTGATCTGTCCACAAGATCTTTTTCCAGAAATGCAGTTGCTCTTTTAAGTACTGCTTGGCAAAATGTTACCCAGCCATCATATTTTTATGGCTAACCAGTGGTTTGCATCTTGCAGTGTAGCCTCTATATTTCTGTTCATGAAGTCTTCTGCGGAGAGTGGTCATTGACAAATCCACACCTGACTCCTGAAGAGCGTTTCTGATCTGTCGTACAGGTGTTTGGGGCTTTTTCTTTATTATAGAGAGAATTGTTCTGTCATCAGCTGTGGAGGTCTTCCTTGGCCTGCCAGTCCCTTTGCGATTAGTAAGCTCACCAGTGCTCTTTCTTTTTAATGATGTCCCAAACAGTTGATATTGGTAAGCCTGTTTGGCTGATGTTTCTAACTTGTTTCCCTTGTTTCTCAATCTCATAATAGCTTATTTGACTTTCATTGGCGCAACTTTGGTCCTCATGTTGATAAACAGGAATAAATGTTTCCAAAGGTGATGGAAAGACTGGAGGAAAGACTAGGTGCCGAGAGCTCTCTTTGACCTGCATTAAGGAGGCGATTATGCACACCTGAGCAATTATAAACACCTGAGAAGCCATGTGTTCCAAACATTGTGGTGCCCCGAAATGGGAGGGACTATATATAAACACTGCTGTAATTTCTACATGGTGAAACAAAAATGTATTAAAATATCCTTTAATAAAACCTGACATTGTACACTTCAAGCACGTGGATTTTTTTCTATTACAAATGTCACATTTTGGAGTACCGAGGCAAATAAATAAATGATGTGTCTTTGTACCAAACATTATGGAGGGCACTATAGATGACAAATAAGAGATTGATGACAAGAGTGTGGGAAGTCTGCTGGATAAGAGCAGGCAGATTAGTTGCAGGACATAGATTTCACAACAGCAGGAAATAAGCTATGATGATTAGGAGGAAACCTATGGAGTTCAAAGGGGATACGTTGGAAGGGACCAGCTACAACCTATTAAATTGGAGAATCAGCAGCCACGGGCCACAGATAAGCATCAAAATAGCTGGATATGATTTACAAAAGGGCGACACGATGGCGCAGCGTTAGAGTTGCTGCCTTACTACGGTCCTGACTACGGGTGCTGTCTGTATGGTGTGTGTACGTTCCCCCCGTGACCTGCGTGGGTTTTCTCCGAGATCTTTGTTTTCCTCCCACACTCCAAAGGCATACAGGTTTGTAAGGTTAATTGGCTTGATAAATGTAAACATTTTCACTAGTGTGTGTTGGATTGTGTTAATGTGCCGGGATCGCTGGTCGGCGCGGTCCTGGTGGGCCGAACGGCCTGTTTTCGCGCCATATCGCTGAACTAAAACTGAACTAAAATTATGCACCATCACTTTAAAAAGAGCTTGGCTGCAAAGTATTTAGGATACTCTGCTACTGAATGAGTTGAAAACTTCACACAAAATACAGGAACTTGGCTACCAGTCAATAGCAGTTCAGTTGGTTAAGGGGTGGCAGATCAGCCGTGAAGTCAGGGAGATCTGTGATAATTACTTGGTGAGAATAACTATAGAAAAACAAGGAGGTCAAATTCAATAGAACAGCAGATCAACTGCAAGATATTGGAGAGATCATCTGCTGTTGTGCAGGGAGTTTGATTACATTAGAGAGTGAGGAAATGCGCATAAGCACTAAAAAACAGCTAAAAGGAAATAGAATGGAGGCACAGAAAAGTGGGAGATGCACTGCATGAGCGCTGGAGGGCAGTCACAATGATGAAGGAGATCAGCTACAATCAATTCAGAAGATAAAGCTTTAGCAAGAGAACCGCTACAAAAACGCAGAGAAACGTCGCAAAAAATCAAGGAGATCAGAGAGACCAGCTTCAATAGACCACAAGGCACCAATACAGATTAGCAAAAAGGAAAATTTGGCTTTAAAAAATGTTACAAAAGAGCAAGAAATTAGGTGTAAAAGTGTGGTAAATTAATAAAGGAAAAAGGAGAGAGTAATTTATAAACGAGCAGCTCAAGGTACAAAAGGGCACGGTCAGCAGGGATTGACCAGGGAGGAGGAGGCGAAAGGACAAGTATTTCACCTGGTCAATTCCTCCCCTGGTCAATTCGTCCCTTCCCACCCAAACCACCCCCTCCCCGGTACTTTCCGTTGCAACTGCAGGAAATGCCACACTTGTCACTTTATCTCCCCCCTTGACTCCATCCAAGGACCCAAGCAGTCTTTCCAGGCGAGGCAGCGGTTCACCTGCACCTCCCCCAACCTCATCTACTGCATCCGCTGTTCCAGGTGTCAACTGCTCTACATCGGGTAGACCAAGCGTAGGCTTGGCGATCGTCTCGCCTAACACCTCCGCTCAGTTTGCAATAACCAACCTGATCTCCCGAAGGCTAAGCACCTCAACTCCCCCTCCCATTCCGAATCCGACCTTTCTGTCCTGGCCCTCCTCCATGGCCAGAGTGAGGCCCACCTCAAACTGGAGGAACAGCACTTCATATTTCGCTTCGGTAGTTTACACCCCAGTGATATGGGGTGTAAACTTCCCCAATTTCAAGCAGTCCTTGTTTTCTCCCTCCTTCCCCTCCGCTTCCCAGCTCTCCCACAGCCTACTGTCTCCGCCTCTTCTTTTCTCCCCCCCCCCCCCCCACTGACATCAGTCTGAAGAAGGGTCTTGACCCGAAACATCCCCTATTCCTTCGCTCCATAGATGCTGCCTCACCCACTGAGTTTCTCCAGCATTTTCTCCACCATAGCATAAACTAGATAACCACTTTATGAGTTCCAGCAAACTATCTGCAATAGCCATTTCAAGCATCCAGTTGTAGCTCATTTAACACTCATTCCCTCAACAGCACCAAACAGTTTATCCCAGCCTTCTTTGCTAAACAGAGGCCATATACAAACTGAAAAAGCATCTCATATTTCACTTAATCTGTAGGAAAGAACTACAGATGCTAGTTTAAATCGAAGGTAGACACAACAAGCTGGAGTAACTCAGTGGGACAGGCAGCATCTCTGGAGAGAAGGAATGGGTGACATTTAAGATCAATACTCTTCTTCAGACCGCTATTTGGGGAGTGGGCCGTACAGAGATAAAATGTAGGGAAAGCAAGGGCTTCTTGAAGTTAGAGAAGTCAATGTTCAGTTTCTCCATCTTCCAGTAGCCCTTGCTTTCCCTATCTCTCCATCCCCTCCCCCTTCCGTTCTCATACCAGTCTTGCTGTCTCCGACTACATTTTATCTCTGCACTGCCCACTTCCCTGACATCAGTCTGAAGAACCCTTCCTCAGACAGATTCATTGGGCTGAATTACTCCAGCACTTTGTGTTATTTCACTTTAAGACTAGGTAACATTGCTGCTGGTCTGCACCAGCAAGCCCTTCTTCACCGGTTCACACAGTTGTTGTGCATCTCACGTTGTAGCTCCTGGGAACAGTGCTTGCTTCAGGGTGCTCCCTCTGTCACCCTGGGGCTCCCTCCCTTCTCACCTGCTGTCGCTTCCAAGGTGGAGTATGTTGGCGACTCTGGAGGGGGAGGAGGTGGCAGCAGCCCGAAGAAAGCGCTGTTCCCAGGGGCTACAGTGTGCACCGCACCCACAGCCATGTCACCGGACCATGCAGTGGGTCAAGAAGCACTTGCTGGTGCCATTTGAGAGTCAGGAGAAGAGTCGGAAGCCGGGGCTCCAAATGGCAAGGGAAATGGTGGGAGGTCATTCCATTCACATTCAGTTTACATTTTTTTTGTCTGAAGAAAGGTCTCGACCCGAAACGTCGCCTATCTCCTTCGCTCCTTAGATGCTGCTGCACCCGCTGAGTTTCTCCAGCCTTTTGTGTACCCTACATTTTATCTTTGTTTTATTTAAGTTTCTGGTACTCCATGGTACTAGATAGATGAGCAAATTGTCCAGAACACCACAGGACATGCCACCATTGATTTGGGGGCATGAAATGTATGGGAGATTGTTTTCTACAGCCAAAGTCATGAATCACAAAGGCAACATGGTCTGCCAAATGCAGCAGGGTTATGGACACCTCAATGAGATTGAAAAGGAACCTTGAATTGGAGGATGATTAAGTTGACATAAGTGAAAAAGGTACCAATCTCAGACAAGAATAAAAATATAAGTTCTCCTGAAATAACACAAGCAGCTCAGGTCTATAAGTAAAAGCAGAACCACAAAAGCTCAGAGAGTAATCAAATAGCAAGATCAGAGTGGTGATTGGATTTCTCAAAAACAGATAAATGTGTTTCAATTCATTGGGCACTATCATGATACTGGGGAATTGGGAATGCTATTCCATTGGAACAGAGTTCATTTAAATTGGACTGGGGTCACGACAAAATGATTAATTAGGACTTTAGATAGAGCTTTAGGTAAACAGTAGAGTGTGTGAGATAATTCAGGTGAGGGGAAATTTACAAAATTGAAAAGGACAGAATTATGGTGTAAATTAATGATTGCCAGAGTGTGATCAGAAGGGTCAGAGCATAAATATTACTGCAGCTACAATCAAAGTGAGAAATAATGGTAAAAATTAAAACAAATTTAAAGACTCTTATTTAAATGTTCATAGCATTCATTTAAAAGCAAATGAATTCTTGGCAGAAGTGGATATATATATATATATATACTTGCCTCAATGATTCTTAAATGATATAGAAACATAGCAAATAGGTGCAGGATGAGGCCATTCGGCCCTTCGATCCAGCACCGCCATTCATTGTGATCATGGCTGATCGTCCCCTATCAATAACCCGTGCCTGCCTTCTCCCCATATCTCTTGACTCCACTAGCCCTAGAGCTCTATCTTACTCTGTGAGAGTATCTGCACCCCCACCTCTTCAGGCAGCACCATCCATGCCAACTATCTATGGTATAAAATAACTTCCCCTTTCACATCCCCTCTAAATCTCTTGTCTCTCACAGACCTTTGTTACGATTTATTGAAAGTGCCAGGACAGTGAAATATTATGAAATAAATGGATGCATAAAGTACAAGAGCAGGGCAGTTAAGATAAATTTTATAAAACACCCGTTTGATTTTTTTACTGGGGTTTACTGGAGTCATGTTCCAAATGCCACACTTCAGGAGAGATGCGATGGCTTTGCCTTAGTACAGGATAATTCTTAGAATCCATGAAGTTTGTCTGCACACGTCCAGCAGTATTTCATCAGCAAACTTGGAATTTTAGACTTGGTTCCCACATCGAAAATATTGATACAGATTGTGAAAAGCGAGTCTCAGTAGTGATCTCTGCAATACCACACTCGGTTACAATCTCCCAATATGAAAACAAATCACTTATTCCGAATCACCACCCTAAATCAATCAACTAATCCTCAATCCATGACTGTACTGTATATTACTCCAGATCCCATGTCTTTTAATATTGGTTAGTTATCTTTTGTGTGGCACCTTATCAAAGGCCTATTGAATTGTTTTGTCCGTATAAAATAGCCAGTTGCACTGTCAAAAACACAATTAAAAATTGTCATTCACAATTTAACTTACAAATTCCATGTTGACTCTGCCCAATCCTACTTTTATTGTCTAAATCCTTTATGAGATAAAGTCCTTTATAAGATTCCAATCTTTTCCCCACCACCGATGTCAGGCTAACAGTTTACTTTCTCTGTCTCTCCTTTCTTAAAGGCGAGGATGCATTTTCTACTTTCTAACTTGTGGAAAATTACATGGGAATATAAAGAATGTTGGCAGATGAAAACCAACAATCCAGTTTCAAATACGTGGGATGCAAGTCCCTGATGGGGAGGATTTATCGGCTTTCAATTGCATGATTTTCACCAATGCTTTTTTTCAGGTGTTGTTAATTACTGTCACACTTCCACTCTATCCAGATTTGTTCTCCACTATCTCCAGAACATATTAGCATGTTTCCTTCCTTCCATGAAGACAGACCCAAAATATTTCCTTCATATTTTTCTCTTTTTTTATACACCAATATATTTTTTTCCAATCTCAGTCCACAAGGAACTCACTTTGTTATTTTTATCCATTTCTCCTAACAACATCAGCTTTTATCATAGTTTTATTGTTTCTCACTAAACTACTCCTCTATCCTTCCCTCTCTGTTTTTGTAATCAATTCCTTGGTTCCCTTTTGCCAAATTCTGACATTTTCCAAATCCTCAGGAATACTGCTTTTTTAGCAACTTTTTTAAATCTTTTCCTTTTATTCAATAATCTGTCATTACATTGGATGGACCATTTTGAGGAAATATTTCAACACTTTCAACAAAAATATTACATTGAGCAATAATATATGAAGAATGATCCGTCTGTGACAAACTATAGAGTTAGTCATGGTGTTAAATTAAAAAAAAATAAAACCTAATGTTGAATAAATTTGCTGCAGGTTGGTGTTATCATTTTAGAAACCAGCAAGGAATGACCAAAATAAAGAAAAAAAATAGATTATTAGTGTAAACAATCAAGAAATATAAATGCAGACAGATAGAATGTTGTTAGAAGAATTTTGTCAGATGGAAGTACATCCAAAAAAATTGCTGGTCAACGTTGAAAAGTTTAGAGATTGATGCTGGGGAATTAAGAATAGGATTTAAGGAATCAAACAGCGATTTTGAACAAATGCTTTGTATCTATCTTCACAATTAAAGACACAAAAGTTTTACAATAATAAAATCAATGGAAAAGACAGGGAACAACTCAAAACAATCTTTATCACTCGAGAAAACGTACATGCAGATAAACGGAGCAGGCGAACAAACTCCTTGGTTTTACGCCTGCATCCATGGGCCTTAAAAGAAGTGGCTGCAAAGATTTGTCATGATCTTCCAAAATTCCTTATATTCTGGAAAAATCCCAGCAAATTGGAGAAATCCAAATGGAATGCCGCTATTCAAAAAAGGAGGGACACAGAAGTCCGGAAGCTATAAATCAGTGCACTTGACATCAAGCATTTGGAAAATGTCAAATTCTATTAGTAAGAATAATTATTATTCTACATTGACTACTACATTAAGAATGTAGTAGTTAGACATTTAAAAAATCATACTACGATTAAGCAGATTCAGCATGGTTTTAGGAAAGTGAATTCATATGACAGATACAGTGTATTATAGCTTTTTGAGGGTATAGTTACGGTGACAATAAACAAACCTTGAAACCCTTGATGAAGGGGAATCAGTAAACTAGAACTCAACCACAACTACCACATGACTACCAACCACACCCGACTACCAATCCTACTCCCCATTAACCAATTTTATCCCGACATCTAATTCTACTCCCCAATTATCAACCTCCCCTGACTACCCATTCTACTACACAACTACTAATCATATCATGTGTTAAAGAAGGAACTGCAGATGCTGGAAAATCGAGGGTACACAAAATGCTGGAGAAACTCAGCGGTGCAGCAGCATCTATGGAGCGAAGGAGATAGGCAACGTTTCGGGCCAAAACTTCTTCAAGGGGTTTTGGCCCAAAACGTTGCCTATCTCCTTCGCTCCATAGATGCTGCTGCACCCGCTGAGTTTCTCCAGCATTTTGTGTACCCCCTACTAATCATATCACCTGATTGCTAATCCTACTCTCCGACCTCATTCTCCCAATTGCTCAACCAAACCTCAGTCTGAACAAGGGTCTTGACCCAAAACATCACCCATTCCTTCTCTCCAGAGATGCTGTCTGTCCCGCTGAGTTACTCCAGCTTTTTGTGTCTATTCCAGCTCCTGACCTTGATCATTGACTACCAATTCCACCCACTTATCACCAAAGTCTCTGCATAACCACCAATCCCACTCTCCAACATCTAACTACCAACCACCAAACCTAACTCCGAACCACCAATCCCAACTACCAACGGTATCGTCCATATACTAACCCCACCATCAATCCGAATGCCCAATTACCAACCTCACACTGACTACCAATCCAATTGCCAATCCAATATCTCTACGACCAACCTCAATCCCCCTTTTAGACAACCATCAATAAACCATCAGTTTAAATTCATTTTATGAAATCGATGAAACAGGGCCAAGATGAACATTTATTTTGCATCCCTAATTGCCCTTGAAAACCTGGTGGTGAACTGCCTTCTTGATCCTGGGAAACATCATAGGAAACATAGAAATTAGGTGCAGGAGTAGGCCACAGTGCGAGCCTGCACCCCATTCAATATGATCATGGCTGATCATCCAACTCAGTTCCCGAAGGTACACTCACAATGCTGTGGAGTGGAGAATTTCAGGAAATTTCAGAATTATGTAATGGTGATAAATTTCCAAGATGTTTGATTTGTAGAAAAACTGCAGGAAGTGGTTATCCATGACGCTGCTGCATTTACATTTCATGGCGTGGGAAATGTAGTCAGAAAAGCCCAGATGAGCAACTGCAGTACATTATATAAATCATATGCACTGTTGCTGTATTAAGCTGAAGAAGGAGGGAATAAATGAAAGGGGTGATAATCAAGTGGGCTAATGGCGCTGAGTTTCTCGCGTGTTATTTAGTATTCCTGCACAATCCTGATAGGCCTCGCAAATGATAGAACGGGTTTGACATCAGGAATAGCGTCATTCTGACCTGCTTTATTTGCTTGCATAGGAAGGAATTGCAGATGCTGATTTAAACCGCAGATAGACACAAAAAGCTGCAAGAACTGGAGAGAAGTAATGGGTGATGTTTGGGTCAAGACCTTATTCAATCTGAAGAAGGGTCTCGACCAGAAACGTCACCCATTCCTTCCCTCCAGAGATGGTGCTTGTCTCACTGAGTTACACCAGCTTTTTGTGTTTATCTCATTTACTTGCTGCTGTATTTATGAGGTAATCTGTTTGAGCTTCAATTTGGTGGTATCCTCAGAATGTTGACCACGGGGTCTCAATGACTGTATTGTCACTGGATGCCTTGCCATGTTGTTTGACTCTTTCTTTTTGGAAGTGTTCATTACTTGGTGCTTGTGTGGCACAAATGTTATCTGACAGTAAGTAAATCATGCCTAAATAATGTACTGTTCTTGTTGCATGCAAGCATGGATTGTTTCTTATGCTGAGTATTGAAAGAGTAATTTAACATTTTACAATCATCAGAAAACATCTGCAATTATGATGGAAGAAAGATCATTGATTGAACAGCTGAAGATGTTAAGGTCCAGGATATCTTCTGATGAACTCCTGATAGTGATATCCAAAGGTTGATATGATAAACCTTGAACAATCACAATCAGCTTCCGTTTGTATGAAGTATGACTTCAAACATTGAAATATTTTTCCTCTTGATTTCCATTGAGTTCAGTTTTACCCAGGTATCCTTGGCGCCACATTTGGTCACATGATGCCTTAATTTCAAGGGCAGTCATTCTCAATTTAGTTTTGAAATTCAGCATGTTGCTCCACATTTGGACCAAAGTTATGGGGATGGAAGAAGCCATACTGTATATTCGGCGCAAAACTTTACCATATATACTGTTCTCTACCATTTCTTGATCCCTCGTTAAGTGAGTGAATTACATTTGCCAATTTTGTGATGGTAGAGATGTCATCAGATCATCTACTTAAAGCTATTGGTCGAATGTGACTATTAATCCTTCAGCCTCTCACACTAATGCTGGGTAGCTTCCGCCCCCTTCCTTTAAAATACTCGCCATTCACAACTAGATGCGTTGAGGTAGCAGAACAATGACCTGATACATTGGTTATGTGATCTGTCCATAGCTTTGTAGATTGGCTATTGCATGTTAGCCAATCAGAATGCTTAGTAATGATAACTCCGCCTGGTGCATGCTTTATAGTGTAAGAACTCGCTCACTTTATTCAGTAGTTGCAGCAGACTGAATGTATAATGTACTGCATACCTGATACTGGAATGGATATTAAAGATGCTTACACCTTCACCTGAGTGCGAGTCAGGTATTTACATGAATGCAGACCCACAGTGGAGGCGTGGGTTCGAATCCCACTTCTGACACCATGTAAATACCTGACTCGCACTCAGGTGAAGTTGTAAGCATCTTTAATACCCATTCCAGTATCAGGTATGCAGGACATTATACATTCAGTCTGCTGCAACTACTGAAGACAGTAGGCGAGTACTTACACTATAGAGCATGCACTATTATTACTAAGCATTCTGATCAGCTAACATGCAATAGCTAATCTACAAGCATGTTGGGTTTTTTTTAATTTTATGCCTTGCTAGTTAGTGTCCTCATTTCTAGAATGCCTGGTGCTATTCCCAGCTCCTGCTTACAAGATGGCGCACAACTATAAACACTTATTACAATCACTCCACCATCTTAAATCTCTATTTCTACAGCAACATTGCTTACTTTCCCTTATCATGAATATAGACACAAGATGCTATGAGATTCAAAGAGGAGGAAGTACTGACACTTTTGAAAAATATTAAAGTGGATAAGTCTCCAGGTCCTGATAGGATATTCCCTAGGACATTGAGGGAAGTTAGTGTAGAAATAGCAGGAGCTATGACAGAAATATTTCAAATGTCAGAGGATTGACGTACCGCGCATGTTGTTCCATTGTTTAAAAAGGGTTCAAAGAATAAACCTAGCAAATTATAGAACTGTTAGTTTGACGTCAGTGGTGGGCAAATTAATGGAAAGGATACTCAGAGATAATATATATAAGCATCTGGATAAACAGGGTCTGATCAGGAACAGTCAACATGGATTTGTGCCTGGAAGGTCATGTTTGACAAACCTTTCTTGACTTTTTTGAAAGAGGTTACTAGGGAAATTATGAGGGTAAAGCAGTGGTTGTTGTCTATATGGATTTCAGTAAGGCCTTTGACAAGGTCCCCCATGAAAGGTTGGTTAAGAAGGTTCAATCTTTGGGTGTTAATGGCGGAGTAGCAAGATGGATTCAACAGTGGCTGAATGGGAGATGCCAGAGAGTAATGGTGGATGGCTGTTTGTCAGGTTGGAAGCCGGTGACCAGTGGGGTGCCTCAGGGATCTGTGTTGGGTCCACTGTTGTTTGTCATGTACATCAATGATCTGGATGATGGGGTGGAAAATTGGAAAAGTAAGTATGCAGATGATACTAAGATAGGTGGTGTTGTGGATAATGAAGTAGATTTTCAAAGTCTACAGAGAGATTTGGGCCATTCGGAAGAGTGGGCTGAAAGATAGCAGATGGAGTTTAATGCTGATAAGTGTGAAGTGCTACATTTTGGCAGGACAAATCAAAATAGGACATACATGGTAAATGGTAGGGAATGCTGTGGAACAGAGGGATCTAGGAATAACTGTGCATAGTTCCCTGAAGGTGGAATTGCATGTAGATAGGGTGGTAAAGAAAGCTTTTGGTGTGCTGGCCTTTATAAATCAGAGCATTGAATATAGGAGTAGGGAAGTAACATTAAAATTGGACAAGGCATTGGTGAGACCAATTCTGGAGTATGGTGTACAATTTTGGTCGCCTAATAAGAGGAAGGACGTCAACAAAATAGAGAGAGTACAGAGGAGATTTACTAGAATGTTGCCTGGGTTCCAGCAACTACGTTACAGAGAAAGGTTGAACAAGTTAGGTCTATATTCTTTGGAGCACAGAAGGTTAAGAGGGGACTTGATTGAGCTCTTTAAAATGATGAATGGGATAGACAGAGATGACGTGGATAAGCTTTTCCCATTGAGGGTAGGGAAGTTTCAAACAAGAGTCAGTTTTAAGTGCTGTTCCCTAAACGTTTGTCCCCGAGTTCAGGGGTTTATTGTTTGTATTAACAAATATGTTTTTATTTTTCAGCTTGTTCAAGTCTGAAATACGTTAACATACTTCCTCCATCAGTATTACGGCAGTGTGTGAGCATGGACCTGGTCCAAGGCATGGAATCACAGAGCTTTGAAATCTTCACAAAGTCACTCACATGACTCCGAAGTAAAATAGTCATTAATAAACACCCATTTATTTTTCAGCCTGTTCAGTCTGGAATATATTAACAACCTTCCTCCATCAGTATTGCAGCAGTGTGACAGCATGGACATTGTCCAGGGCGTGAACTTACAGAGCTTTGAAATCTTCACTCACGTGACTCCGAAGTAAAATAGTAAGATTAAACGAGAACTTACCAAGTTTGAAGTTTGATCTTTATTTTATGAGGAGTTGCGATGAGGGATTTTGTGCCCTCCGCTCCCAACCCTCTATCATGAGGTCAACTGGTATATTAGAGTCTCTTTAATCTTACTATCTTCAGTCATTGTTCTTATTTGTGATTCCACACTACTGCTTTGAAGAATGTCGCGCATGCATGCTGGCGGGGTCTTCATGAAACTCCCTCATCGCAACTCCTCATAAAATAAAGATCAAACTTCAAACTGGTAAGTTCTCATTTAATCTTACTATTATTATTCCATTGGAAAGGCAGAGCTCAACAACACTGCAGAGGCTTCTGCTGATGCAATGATCAGTATTTGCTCTGAAACATTAAAGACAGCAATATCCTTACATCTAATACTTATTTTCCCTGCACCCAGCAGTCCATCATTTACATGACACAGATGGTGTAAGGACATACTTCTTATATTCTCCCCCTCTACACACAACAACCTCATCGTTGGGCCAATGTCTTTTTAACTCAAAATTGAAATGGAGCCAGTCAATGGTGGGAGAGCAAAAGTGGGAGAGTAATCAGACATATGTAACGAAAAAAATAACATGACTCAATTTAGGATTTGTAGGTCTCAGCTCAAACACAGACAATGGAAGACATTTGGAGGATAGTTAACATTTTTGCACCACCTTACTCACCATTGTCCTGTGGTGGTCTGTCAAGTTTTGTTCAGACTGATGTTATAATTTACAAGTTATTCATAATTTTTAACTTTAAAAATTCAAGTTTAAGAAAAATGTAATATAGACCCCAACGGGTCTATATTACTAAAACTCTCATCTTGTTTCTATCTATCTATGCACGTGTTTGAGATCCTGGACCTATGGCAAAATGGTACAGGATAGCACTACAATTGTTGCACCACCTTCCTCACAATTGTCCTGTGGTGGTTTGTGCCAAGTTTTGTTCAGATTGATGTTATATTTCACGTTATTAAAATTGTTAGATTTACAAAACACCAATTTGAGAAACATTTATTTCCTGTGCTTACAGCTATGATGTCACAATGGGATTGTAACCCTGCTTGCAACATTGTTGTTATCCAAGTACACTGAGTCCTGCTAGCCCTAACGTGTGCAAATGCATTTTTTTAAGTCAGTACACTGAGTGTAAGAGCAAGTGCAATAGCATTTGTTTTAAGTTTAAAAATGAGGGAGGGTGAATAAGGCAAAATGAGCGGCCCCTGCACAGTTGGGAGCTATGGGTGAGTGGTGGAATATTGTGTTGGGGAATGGGTTGCGTTGGTAAATGGGTGAGTGGTGGAGTATTGCCTTGGGGACAGGTTGCATTGGGGGACCAGGCCTCCCGTGTGACAGGGACCCAATGGGAGGCCTTGGTTTATGTGTGTGTGTGTGTGTGTGTGTGTGTGTGTGTGTGTGTGTGTGTGTGTGTGTGTGTGTGTGTGTGTGTGTGTGTGTGTGTGTGTGTGTGTGTGTGTGTGTGTACACTTGTGAGTATGTACACACTGAACATTATTTCTGTCTCGTTTGTTTAATATATTGTTTACGGTGTACTATATTTACATATTCTGTTGCAGCAAGTAATAATTTAATTGTTCTATTTAATTGTTCTGGGACATATGACAATAAAGCACTCTTAACCTGACAAAATCAGCATATTTTTTGGAAAACCAACAATTGCGTATTGCAGAATATCTAATATACAAAAGGAAATTGCAAAGAAGAGTAAGTTATGGTTCAAATTGACAAGTTCCGAATATCACATAGCTACGTATAATTTGTATGTGTGCTAAGTTCAAAGGAAACAAGTGCTTTGTGAAAGGAGCTACTAGGCTAGATTTAACAGATGGGCTGTCCAAAAGCAATGCTATTACAAAGCTATAATGTGTTTCCCAGCATTACTAAGTCAACCAGAATACTGGTTGTGTGATGGATAATCCACCTGCCCATCTAGGTATCGGCTAATTTAGACTGCAGCACCCACAGTGGATAAGGTAGAAGTGGAGAATTATTTTCCAACATAGCTGTTTTGCTTATCCTTGATATAAATTACTCTGAAACAATCAGGTGATAATAGGCATTCCTTCCCACTCTTTCTATCTCTTTCAATTTGGAAAACTTGGTATTTGTATACTATCTAATAGCAGAAACTGCACACATAATTTTGAAAAATGTAATCCTATCCAATTTCAGAGGCAGCACAGATATCCAATCTCTTCAAAGACTGAGCATCATATGGCACATATCCATTCTGATTCTTCAGCAGATTGAAGATATATAACATATTCACTCTATCCAATGCCATTCCCAGGTCTATCTTGATCGTTTTAGGATGGATTACATTTACCAAGTTATTTGGATCTTTTTAAAATCCTCACTGAAACTCGCCATGTCACAAGCTCTCTGTGTTCCTGCAAGGTCAGAATGATGGAAGTTTTAGCATTACTCAGGATTTCACGGGATATGGCACTCGACTAAGGTGGGGAGAGAATCTAGAAAGTGATTAAATAAACCAATATACCATGGAAAACGATTTCAGGCTCCCCTTCTGAGCACAAATTCCCCCAGGTAGAGGATTGTGCCTCCTTTTCTACTTGGCTCCACCTACTATTTGGACGAGAATGGGATAATTAGGGACATTCGGCATTTGTCTATCACAGGTCAAGTCTTACTAATTTGATTTTTTTTTAGAGAAGGTGACGAAGGTGATTGATGAGGGTAGGTCATTGGATGTTATCTATTTGGATTTTAATAAGGCATTTCATGAAGTCCCTCGTGGTAGGCTGTTCCAGGAGATTAAGATGCATGGGATCCTCAGCAATTTCATAGTTTCAATTCAGAATTGGTGTACCCTTGGCTGTTCATCTAATTACCTAATATTGGTTGGACACTTGAACCTTGTCAGCCTACTCCCTGATGATCATCATAATTTCACCAACTTCACATAAATGGAACACTATCCCTTTAAGATTTTGCCTCCAGTTCTGTCCTTGGATAAATGTTGCAATTCTGGGCACAATATATTAAAATATCAGCTGCTTTCTTTTATCCTATCCATTGTACCATTTTAAGAACAGAACAAAATCAATAACAAGCTTACATATCCTTGAATTATTGCTGATCAATAAATTGGAGATTAAAATGTAATGCCGTTTACAAGTAATCAAATTGTGGAGAGTTTGCGTGGTACTCCTTATCTACAATCAAGGTAAACAGCCAGAGTTTGATTAAACCTTCAATGGAAAATACTTCTCTGATAAACTAAATCGAACAAAATAATTCATCCAGTATTATCCCAAGCAATTTGATGCACATTGGGGTCATGAGATCCTCCTCAGTATCACTCAAAGACAGATATTTTTCACCACAGCAAGATCAGTGAAAACTCTTCTGCAATTTAACATTGCAGAGATCTGCTTTCAGAATGTTTTAATTTATTTACTTTTATCGAGTTTACTAGTTTAAACTAGAACTTCACTGGTTTATTGAGAACATCTAGTTTGCAATCTATATGCTGAACTTAAGTATGAATGGGGATGCTACGAAAGTTGTCGCTCCAATGATACACAATTGCAAATTTACTTTCTTCCAAACTGAAATGGTAGAACAACCATCTGTAGGTCAATAGACAATAGGTGCAGGAGTAGGCCATTCGACCCTTTGAGCCAGCACCGCCATTCAATGTTATCATGGCTGATCCTCCACAATCAGTGCCCGTTCCCGCCTTCTCCCCATATCCCCTGACTCCGCTATCTTTAAGAGCCCTATCTAGGTCATTTTGTATCTATTAAGAACATCAGCTGGATATTTCCAGGCATTCACCCTGACATAATCTCCTTAATAGGGTGTGCCACTCAGACTCCTAGTATTCACTCACTCACAGTTTCTAGCTCTGAGCTCTTTTCTAGTATTATAAATATTACTCCTCAGCAAATGAAACAATCCATGCCTGGATGCATCAAGACCTAGACAACTGGAGAGACCATAACTATCCGTAAGAAGGTAAGAAGGGTCTCATCCCAAAACGTCACCAATTCCTTTTCTCCAGAGATGCTGCTTGTCCCGCTGAGTTACTCCAGCTTTTTGTGTCCATCTTCAGACCATAACGATCGATCCTTAACAGTCATCAGCATTACCATCAACCACTGCCACCCCCTCCTCCCACCCGCCGACTGTCGACATTAGTGGGGACCATTAATGGGATCTTAGATAGAAAACTCAACTGGATCGGCCGTGTAAATACTGAGGGTACACAAGCAAGTCAGAGACTGGGTGTCTCAAGATGAGGGACTCATAGAGTCACCTAGCTATACAGCATGGAACTAGTGGCATGGTGAGGAGGAGCAGTGGTGGAGGACAAAGACAACCATGCTTGGCTGGGCCGACCCCTGCAAATTGCACCTAGTGCTGCTACCAGGACAATAACCAAATTAAGGTTACATTTTGAAGATGGCACCAGAAATGTGGCAACTCTTGTGCAGTGCCACAGTGTAATCTACTATACACTCAATCTCGTACTTAAGTTTGATTGTGATTAAGTGTAGTAAGATTTTTCCTGTCCTGAAGAAATTTAACTGCATCCAGGTATATGGGACGAATATCATTGACCCTTTGGCCCAACTTGTCCATGATGCCGCCCAAGTTGGCATACTTGGACCCTGCTTCAGACCCAAAAAGTCACCTATCCATTTTCCCCAGAGTTGCTGCCTGACTCCAGCATTTTGTGTCTATCTTTGGTATAAACCAGCATCTGCAGTTCATTTTATATTATCTTCAGGCTTCCTGTTTGCTGCGAGCAATCTAGAAGAATTCACTATCCAAAGGGCAGGTACATTTTCTCCAGTTCAAGGAAATACAGCTTACCAACACCAACCATAAAACACCAATAAAATCTTAGGAATTTAAATGTGACTTTTTAAATGATCTTCGTCTTGTCACAGTTGAAATTGGTGATGAATGAACTTGGGTTTAAGATTTTTAACGTGCTATTTGACGCAAGTCCACCTGTTCTATAATAATACCTAAAATATAGGTTGGAATGGTTAATTCAACACCGAATTGAATATGGGAAGTAATATTTGAGATTAAAAAATAGAATTAGGAGAGAGGATCTTAGCTCATATGAAATGTTTAAAACAATATTTTTTAAGTCTCCAATTTTAATGTAAAGGTGAAAATGTGAGATTGATTCTATATAAAAGTTCATTTTCAGTGCAGGAAATCTATTTGTAGAAATTATGATCAACTGCAACATGAAAAATTTGCATCTACCAGACTTGCACCAGCCCTAAATGTTTGAGTGGATATTCAGTGTCATAACTTTATATTCTTTTTGCATTGTTTACAGTGATATAACAATATGGGGAAAAAATGTTCCAGGAGCAAGGTAAATCGGATCATAAATTGCAGAATCTCTTATTAATATTTACTCCTACTTTTATTGCAACTCGGGGTTATCACATCATAAAGTATTTACTGTTAAAGATAAACACATTTTAAATAATTTGTTTTTATTTATTTACAAATAAAAGCGAATATCAAAACCAGCGGTAGAGCTTTGATGCTTATATTTATATTGGCACCCCCCGTGTAAGGATACCTCCATGTGTCTAGGTCAGGAGGTATTAGAAACATAGAAACATAGAAATTAGGTGCAGGAACAGGCCATTCGGCCCTTCGAGCCTGCACCGCCATTCAATATGATCATTGCTGATCATCCAACTCAGTATCCTGTACATGCCTTCTCTCCATATCCCCTGATCCCTTCAGCCACAAGGGCCACATCCAACTCCCTCTTAAATATGGCCAACGAACTGGCCTCAACTACCTTCTGTGGCAGAGAATTCCACAGATTCACCACTCTCTGTGTGAAAAACGATTTTCTCATCTCGGTCCTAAAAGACTTCCCCCTTATCCTTAAACTGTGACCCCTTGTCCTTGGACTTCCCCAACATCGGGAACAATCTTCCTGCATCTAGTCTGTCCAACCCCTTAAGAATTTTGTAAGTCTCTATGAGATCACCCCTTAATCTTCTAAATTCCAGCGAGTACAAGCCAAGTCTATCCAGTCTTTCTTCATATGGAAGTCGTGCCATCCCAGGAATCAGTCTGGTGAACCTTCTCTGTACTCCGTCTATGGCAAGAATGTCTTTCCTCAGATTAGGAGACCAAAAACTGTACGCAATACTCCAGGTGTGGCCTCACCAAGACCCTGTACAACTGCAGTAGAACCTCCCTGCTCTTGTACTCAAATCCTTTTGCTATGAATGCCAACATACCGTTCACTTTCTTCACAGCCTGCTGCACCTGCATGCCCTAATGACTGGTGTACCATGACACCCAGGTCTCGCTGCATCTCCCCTTTTCCTAATCGGTCACCATTCAAATAATAGTCTACCTTCCTGTTTTTGCCACCAAAGTGGATAACCTCACATTTATCCACATTGTACTGCATCTGCCATGCATTTGCCCACTCACCCAGTCTATCCAAGTCATCCTGCAGCCTCCTAGCATCCTCCTCACAGCTAACACTGCCCCCCATTGTCATATAAATCCTAAATACCTACAGAGTTGCATTTCTTATTACATAAGTACTGGCACAAAAGCCTTCAGAGAGTCTGCAAGTAACTAAATTTCCTACCATCATTTTCAATACCAGTACATATACATAAATCATATAGATAAAGTACATCAATTATAAATGTTTTTTAGATGTGACAGAACACTTGAGTGATATTTGCCCACTCTGGTTTTGCAATTAGAGAAACAGAGCTTATAAATGTGAGATCTGTATTATTTGATGTATTTGTGCCAGGTTTATGATGAAATGAACTGATAACAGTGGATAAAATAGAATCACAAGAATTGCAGCAGAGTAATTTAGTCCACTATCACCTTTCAATTCAAAGTCACGTACTTCTAATCTATACTCATGCTTACTCATTGTACCTGTCATTGCCTAGAGATTGCGAAGTTCCACCATGATTTTAATTTTTTCTTCACCATTCAATTTGTAATATACTTGCATTTCAAGTTGTTAAAAATGCAAATTGCTAATAATGCATCCTGGATCTACTGAATAGCCAGTCTAACAGTCTGTGTCTGAGACAATGGAAGACATTCCATTCCAATGGAAGACTCTGGGGAAGGAACTTGGGAATATTAGACAAAGTGCTGAAGTCACTCAATGGGTCATGCAGCATCTCTGGAAAATAGGGATAGGTGATGTTTTGGGTCGGGACTTTCAAAGGAGAACTTCAAAGTAGATATACCTTGAGGAGATTTTGCAGTGGAGCAGCAAAATGAACTGAAGATGCTATTTTATTTAAAGTGACACAAAGTGATGGAGTAACTCAAAAGTCAAGCAACATCTCTGAAGAACGGATATGTGACGTTTTGGCTCGGGATTCTCTCTCTCTTGGGTTATTAAAGTCAGCCTCAACAGCACGAACATTAGAAAATAGTAAAAAAAATACTGTGCCCTCCTTAATGTTTAAGACAAAGGCCCATCATTTATTTATTTGTTTCTCTACACCACAATTTGAGATTTGTAGTTCAAAAAAATCACATGTGGTTAAAGTGCACATTGTCAGATTTTAATAAAGGCCATTTTTATACATTTTGGTTTCACCATGTAGAAATTGCAGCAGTATTTATACATAGTCCCCTCATTTCAGGGCACCATAATGTTTGCGACACAGCAATGTCATGTAAATGAAAGTAGTCATGTTTAGTATTTTGTTGCATTTCCTTTGCATGCAATGACTGCTTGAAGTCTGCAATTCATGGACATCACCAGTTGTTGGGAGTCTTCTCTGGTGATGCTCTGCCAGGCCTGTATTGCAGCCATCATTAGGTTATGCTTGTTTAGGGGGGCTAGTCCCCTTCAGTTTTCTCTTCAGCATATAAAAGACATGCTCAATTGGGTTCAGATTGTCTTGCTGTAGTATGAACCTCTGGCAAATGTTTTGAGACAATTATTTGAACTTGAGCAGATAGTATCTGTCTATACTCTTCAAAATTCATTATGCTACTACCATCAGCAGTTGTATCACCAATGATGATAAGTGAGCCAGTACCTTCAGCAGCCATACATGCCCAGGCCATAACACCCCCACCACCGTGTTTCACAGATGAGGTGGTATGCTTTGGATCTTGGGCAGTTCCTACTCTCCTCCATACTTTACTCTTGTCATCACTCTGATATGTTAATCTTCGTCTTATCTGTCCACAAGACCCTTTTTTCCAGAATTGTAGTTGCTCTTTTAAGTACTTCTTGACAAACTGTAACCTGACCATCCTATTGTTGTGGCTAACCAGTGGTTTGCATCTTGCAGTTGCCGCTATATTTCTGTTCATGAAGTCTTCTGTTCATGAAGTCTTCCGCACCTGACTCCTAATGAGTGTTTCTGATCTGTCGGACAGGTGTTTGTGGATTTATTGTCACGATAATTCTTCTGTCGTCAGCGGTGGAGGTCTTCCTTGGCCGCCAGTCCCTTTGCGATTAGTAAGCTCATCAGTGCTCTCTTTCTTTTTAATTATGTTCCAAACAGTTGATTTTGGTAAGCCTAAGGTTTGGCTGATGTCTCTAACAGTTTTATTCTTGTTTCTCAGTCTCATAATAGCTTCTTTGACTTTCATTGCCACAACTTTGGTCCTCATGTTGATAAACAGCAATAAAAGTTTCCAAAGGTGGTGGAAAAACTGGAAGACTAGGTGCTGAGAGCTCTCTTATACCTGCATTTAGGAGGCAAGTAAACACATCTGCACAACTATATATACCTGTAAAGCCATGTGCCCCAAACATTATGGTGCCCTGAAATGAGGGGACTATGTACAAACACTGCTGTAATTTGTAAATGGTGAAACGAAAATGTATAAAAATGGCCTTTATTAAAATCTGACAATGTGCACTTTAATCACATGTGAGAGAGACAGAGAGAGAAAGAAAACATTATCTTTCTTTAATGTTAAAAGATAACATTACCTAGGTAACATTACCTTTCTTATGTTGGTAATGTTATCTTAATGGGATAACATTACCTACGTTCCAATCCACAGGAACCGATCCAGAATCTATAGAACAGTGAAAAATGATCACCAATGCGTCTAGGATTTCTAGAGCTACCTCCTTGAGTGCCCCGGGATGCAGACCATCAGGCACTGGGGATTTATGAGCTTTTAGTCCCATCATCTACCCCACACCATTTCCTGACTAATGTGAATTTCCTTCAGTTCCTCCGACACCCTAGATCCTCTATTCCCTAGTACTTCTGGGAGATTGTTAGTGTCTTCCTTAGTGAAGACAGAACCAAAGTACCTGTTCAAACTCGTCTGCCAATTTCTTGTTCCCCATAATAAATTCACCTGCTTCTGTCTTCAAGGGACCCACACCTGTGCGGACCAACTGGCTGGAGTTTTTACGGACATTTTCAACCTGTCACTTCTGAGGTCTGAGGTTCCCACCTGCCTCAAAAGGGCATCAATTATACCGGTGCCCAAGAAGAGCAAGGTGACGTGCCTCAATGACTATCGACCTGTGGCACTAACACCTGTGGTGATGAAGTGCTTCGAGAGGTTGATCATGGCGCAAATCAACTCCTACCTTGACAAAAACCTGGACCCACTGCAGTTCGCTTACCACCACAACAGATCAACGGTGGACGCGATCTCGCTGGCCCTCCACTCCGCTCTGGACCACTTGGACAACAATCCCTCTGCAATTGGATCCTCGACTTCCTAATTCACAGACCAGAGTCTGTTCGTATTGGTGGAAATGTGTCACAGCCACGTGCTCAGCCCCCTGCTGTACTCACTCTATACTCATGACTGCATAGCTGGTCACAGTGCGAACTCCATCATCAAGTTCGCTGACGACACCACTGTAGTGGGACGTATCACTGATGGGGATGAGTCGGAGTACAGAAGAGAGATCGAGCGACTGTCCATATGGTGCCAGCACAATAACCTGGCCCTCAACACCAGCAAAACCAAGGAACTGATTGTGGACTTTGGGAGGAGTAGGATGGGGACCCACAGTCCTGTTTATATCAACGGGTCGATGGTTGAAAGGGTCAAGAGCTTCAAATTCCTGGGCGCGCACATCTGTGAAGATCTTTCCTGGTCCGAGAACACAGATGCAATTATTAAGAAAGCTCATCAGCGCCTCTACTTCCTGAGTAGATTACGGAGAGTCGGTCTGTCAAGGAGGACACTCTCTCACCCTGGCCACACTCATCTCCCTGCTACCTTCGGGTAGAAGGTACAGGAGCCTGAGAACTGCAACGACCCGGCTCAGGAATAGCTACTTCCCCACAGCCATCATGCTATTAAACCTGGCTCGGACAAAACTCTGAACATTAATACCCCTCCATCTGTTATTTGCACTTTATTAATTTATTGATTAATGTGTGTATTCAAGTATATAATTGTAGTCAATGCCTACTATGTTCTGTTGTGCTATGCAAAGAAAGAATTTCATTGTCCTGTAAGGGACACATGACAATAAACTCTTTTGACTTGACTTGACTTTGACATTTGTCTTAACTGATCTTTTCCTCTTCACATGCCTAAATATTTTACTATTCGCCTTTATATTCTTGGCTCGCTTAACTTCGTATTTCATCTTTTCTTCCCGTATTGCCATTTTACTTTGGATTCACGTGAGTGACTTCATGAAGACCCCGCCAGCACGCATGCATGACATATCGTCGCTCGCATTTGCTGGCGGCCAGCTGGGGGGGGGGGGGGGGGGGGGGGGGGGGGGGGGGGGGGAGTGCGCTTCCCACCAGCTCCTTCAAAAAGAACGCTGAAGGCAAGTGAACTAACCTTAAGCTGGTTGGATGTAGGAATTGCTTCTATCTACAGATACGATGGAAGGGAAAGGGAAGGCCAAGCTTTCCAGGTGGACCCGACCAAGTCAGCGGCCACCATCCCCGGAGCTGCTTGCAACACCGGCAGCACCTGTACTACGGTCGGGGAGAAAAGTGCGGAAGTTGGGCACTACAGAGTCAGCAGCACCCGGCTCATCTCCAGAACGGACGTCCGCACAGGAGCAGGGTGCCTTCGACACTGACTTAATGCTACCTTCCCCCAAAGCCATGGGAGGTAGCAAGCAGGTACGCACTAACGTGCCTCGCACACCGGCGGCGGCGACTTCCACTCTTTTACAGGTCCCGCGTGGGCATACCCGGGGAAAAGCCACGCCGAAGTCGAGCCCCGCAGCCGCGGCAGACCTCGACAAGCAGCCGGGAAAGTCTGCCGGAGTGCAGGCCGGCGGCAGAGCTGCTGGACAGTCGGGCAGCCCTGCAGGAACAGGCGCTACCGACATTCCACTGGAACAGTCTGCCGGAGCGCAGGCCGGTGGCAGCAGAGTTCGGTGGGCAGCCTCGCTGAGGCAGCCAGCGGCCATGCCCTACCACAGACCTTGGGGGTCAGAAGTGGCAGTAAGCCTGCGTGGACATCGGGAAGCCAGGCACCGGGGGCCGGCACTGACTCATCTCCGCTGCCTTCGTATCAGGCAGGGGGACTGCTACAGTCCGCACGATGGCGGACTAGCGGTATGTCCGCGTGGGAGTCGTTCGGCCCCGCTGGAGCGGCTGCCAACGACAACCTGCCAGGGGACCCTTGTTATCACCTCGATGAGGTGCGGTCCGCTGGTGGAAGCCCCAGAGTCTACGAAGAACCTGGGGAAGTCGACTTGTCGTCCGCGTTTAGCGGCGGCGGTCACATGGCCAGGATGGAGCTCATGGTGGAGCAACTTCTCCAGCGGGACATGGACCGACAGGAGCGTGAGTCTCACCGATCTAGGGGCAGATGGCTGACTTCGATGAAGAGCCAGTGATGGAAGAGCCCATTGCTCCAGAGCCAGCAGCAGACCTGCTGGATGTTGTTGGCAAAATTTGCCACGCCAGCGCGTTCCGGAAAACCCCTGCGTACCAAACTGGCGGGGAGCATCAACTTCTTGGCCACTCACCAGCTGCAAGACCAAATACTTGCAGAGGCCATGGAGAAGTACAAAGCTCCGGACAACTGTATCAACTTGAACGTCCCCACGGGTCAACCCACAAATCTGGGGGAACATGAGTTCCGCCATCAGAGCACAGGAGGTACGCCTGCAGAAAATCCTCAAGATCCTGACGTCCGGCATCACAGCGTTCGCGAGGACCCTCGATGGCGATAACGTCACGGCTGAGCAGCAGGATGCTCTTGCCCTCCTATGCAATACGCAATTCGAAAGAAATTACTTTCGTAAGAGTTCCATCCGGCCCACCCTCAACCCGAAATTCGCAGGGTTGTATCGGGCCTCCACCACTCCACCACCACGACAGCTGTTTGGGGAGGACCTGCCCAGACAGATCAAAGAATTGGACCAGGAGGCCAAAACCATGAAGCCACCAACAGCCAGGGTACAGACATACCGTCGACCACAGCCTTAACCTTCCTCAAGATCTCGTCAGCCGGATAGGGTGCCAAGAACCTATCTGCCACCCGCTCCCCAACAGCAGAAGCCTTTTTTAGGGCAGGGCCAGCAGAAGCCACCCTGGAAAATGCGGCAACAGCCATATCAAGCAACACACCGACCCCCCAAATCACAATACACCAGGCCCCACTGTTAACCGCGGAGGTAAGGGGGTCTGGTTCTTTCAAGCAAGTAGCAATAGTATCCACATCAGTTGGGGGACGGTTGCAGGCATTTCCGGGTGCATGGGGTGCGCCTCGGATCCCTTTATTCTACAAAGTATTCAGGGTTATGTAATTAAGTTTATTAATGAGATCTTTCCCCCTACACAGCATGTCCCTCATTGCAGGTTTGCGCTCTCTCAAAAAGAGATATAGGACGGACATGCAGAAATTTTAAGGCTGGCAGCCAAAGGGGTGACAGAGAAAACGACACATGAACCCCTTGAGTTCGTGTGCAACATCTTTACCAAAACTAAAAAAGATGGTGGATGTCGGTTCATCGTTGACCTGACCCATCTGAATACGTTTGTACAATATACCCATTTCAAAATGGAAACATTCGAAACGGCTAAACAGCTGCTTTCCCAGGGGTACTTTATGGCCTGCATCGATTTAAAAGATGCATACTATACTGTCCCTATCATAGAACATCATCGGAAATTCTTAAAATTTGTCTGGCGGGTCAATTATCGCAATACAAAGCCTTGCCCAATGGTATTACAACAGCCCCTCTGCTATTTACTAAACTTGTCAAACCTATCTTGGCAACCTTGAGACAACAAATTTATATCGTCATGGCATACTTGGACGATATCTTAATAACCCCGAATTAGGGTTTTTTAAATTATTGTTTGTGTTAATAAATACCCATTACTTTTTCAGCCTGTTCAGTCTGGAATATATTAACAACCTTCCTCCATCAGTATTGCGGCAGTGTGACAGCATGGACATTGTCCAGGGCGTGAACTCACAAAGCTTTGAAATCTTCACTCACGTGACTCCGAAGTAAAATAGTAAGATTAAACGAGAACTTACCAAGTTTGAAGTTTCATCTTTATTTTATGAGGAGTTGCGATGAGGGATTTTGTGCCCTCCGCTCCCAACCCTCTATCATAAGGTCAATTGGTATGTTCAAGTTCTTTAATCTTCCTATCTTCAGTCATTGTTGTTATCTGTGATTCCACACCGCTGCTTTGAAGAATGTCGCGCATGCGTGCTGGCGGGGTCTTCACGAAATCCCTCACCGCAACTCCTCATAAAATAAAGATCAAACTTCAAACTTGGCAAGTTCTCGTTTAATCTTACTATTTTGGTTACCTTCTGGTGTTCTTTAAAAGTTTCCCAATCGTCCGGCTCATCTTTGCTATGTTATACTTCTTCTCTTTTAGTTTCATACTGTCCTTGACTTGATTCACCAATACAATTAAGTCTTTCCAAGTCAAGAACTGGAGACCATAGATTTAATTGAAAAGACTGAGCAACAGAATTTCCCCTTGTCTGATATGTTGTATAATATTTCCAATACAATCCACCCAACTCCCTCCTCCCGAATCTTGGTACTATCAACTCATAGCGTATGTTTTCTCAACTTTGCCCATTGCAGGGATGACAACATACAGCCGTTTCCCATCAGCTGCCAGCAATGAGGGATAGACTTGGCTATCCCTCAGTACATCAACATCGTTCTTGATGTTGCTGTACTGAGGGTTAGCCAAGTATCTTTCTTTGCTACCAATCTAGCCTTCGGCCTCCAAGACGCAGGTAAATTTTCGTGCCTTATTTTTGGGTAAAAAATAACGTCTTCATTGCCGGGAAATATGGTACATTCAACCATTCAACAATAGAGCCAGACTTTGATCAACAGGTGCAGCACATGAATGACCTTAGTATATTAATGTATGGAAATCAGATTATAATTCATGCTGTTATGCATATATATATATATATATATATATATATATATAGAGAGAGAGAGAGAGAGAGAGAGAGAGAGAGAGAGAGAGAGAGAGAGAGAGAGAGAGAGAGAGAGAGAGAGAGAGAGAGAGAGAGAGAGAGAGAGAGAGAGAGAGAGAGAGAAAAAAAAAATTTGAAACCAGGCAAGAGGAGTCGGACTTCCATCACTGTTCTGCACAAATAAATTAATCAACTTTACACTTTGACTATAGAAAAAAGACAAATACAATGGTACATATTCAACCAAGTGTATGGTTCAATTAAATTAATATATGTAAAACATATATAAGGAAACAGGCCCTTCAGGCCACCAAATCCACACTGACCAGCGATCTACCATACGCCAGTTGTATCCTACACGCCAGGGACAATTTACAGAAACCAATTAACCTACAAACCTGCACTTCTTTCGGATGTGGGAGAAATCGGAATATCTGGAGAAAACCCATGTGGTCATAGGGGGAATGTACAAATTCTGTACAGACAGCACCCATAGTCAGGTTCAAATCTGGGTCTGTGGTGCTGTGAGGCAGCAACTCTACCGCTGCGCCACCGTGCCACCCCATTAAATTATTATTTTTATGGTGTCACGTCAATAAAGATGAACACATGATTCTGATTTCTGCCCTCAGTTGGATAACACACATCTCCAGTCATTGTGTTTTACATCTATATGGCTGGTTTTCAACCTCTGCAGTCTGAAGGTCTTGACCCAAAACATCACCCATTTTTTTCTCCAGAGATGCTGCCTGTCCCGCTGAGTTATTCCAGCTTTTTGTGTCTATCTTCAGTTTAAACCAGCATCTGCAGTTCCTTCCTACACTCTTTGTTAAGCGAAACAAGTCCTATTCTCATAATATTATTCACACCAACTAAGTATTTTCATCACCTCCGTTGCTGCAGAGAATACAATCCCAGTTATCAAATCTTTCTTTATTAAAAAAAATTCCAGCCTTGCCAACATCTTCATAAATCACCCCTGGATCCTCTCCAGTGCAATTGCACCCTTTCTACAATGTGTCATGGTCTTACAGTATGGAACAAGCCCTTCATCCCAACTTGTCCATGCAGATCAAGATGCCCCATACAAACTTGTCCCATTTATCTGCATTTGGCCCATATCCCTTTAAGCCTTTCCTGTCCATGCACCTGTCCAAATGTCTTTTAAATGCTGTCATTTTACCTGCCTACTCCCCCTGGCAACTCGTTCCACATACCCACCATCCTCTGCGTGTAAATGTTGTCCCTCAGGTTCCTATTAAATCGTTCCTCTCTCACTTTAAACCAGGGGTGTCAAACTCATTTTAGGTCATGGACCGGATTGGGCAAAATGCGACTTCATGCGGTCCGGATCAGTTGTGCACACGCGAATGTACCCTTTCCATTAATAAACCGTTTAAAATCGAACATTAGCAGACACAAATGTAGACCTAACTAAACAAATTGTAAATGTAGGCTACACAACTACACCTAATTGTTATTAGCCTGCTTCCAGCAATCAAACTCAGACAATGAACACAGTTAGCCTCTAATCTTTATTAGTGATTGAAGTGAGGGTGTGTGTGAAGGTGTGAGAGTGTGTGTGAGTGTGTGTGTGAGAGTGTGTGTGAGAGTGTGTGTGAGAGTGTGTGTGAGGGTGTGTGAGAGTGTGTGTCAGTGTGTGCGAGGGTGTGTGTGTGTGAGGGTGTGTGTGTGAGTGTGTGTTCAGTGTGTGTGAGGATGTGTGAGTGTGTGTGAGTGTGTGTCAGCATGTGTGAGATTGTATGTGTGTGTGAGGATGTGTGAGTGTGTCAGATTGTGTGTGAGAATGTATGCGTGAGGGTGTGTGCCTGTATGTGTGACTGTGTGAGAATGTGTGTGCTCGTGGGTGTGTTAAGGGTGTGTGTCAGTGTGTGTGAGAGTGTGTGTCAGTGAAGCGGCGACAACATCCAGACTGAGCGGAAATTCAGAGACTTGCCGATGACGGGGAGCGTTTCCCTCACCCCCCCCCCTCCCCATCCCTCGTCTCATAACCCACCCCCCCAGGGAATGCCGGCTGGCCCAGGTGCTCTGTGTCCAGCTGCGGTCATGGGGAAGTGAGGGTCAGTGACCCGGGGGTCGGGCATCGGAGCGGAGCCTTAGCCCGAGATTCATCCCCGTGGCGCCGGAGGCGACACCGACACCCCCACTCACCCGGTCCGCTCCTGGCTCTGGGCCGGGGTTAAAACTCCATGGAGTGTGGTCAGAGCGGCCGGCGGACACAGAGCCGCCGGAGTTGAGGGTGGGAGATGTGAGCGGTGCCTCAGGGGTCGGTGCTGGGACCACTGCCGTGTCTCACGTATCACACCATTTGCACAGGAATGGGTAGTTTAGTTTAGACTCTAAACTTAACTACTCCCCCCCCCCCCCCCCAAATCATCCCGCGGCCGGATTGGACCCCTTCGCGGGCCGGTAGTTTGACACCCCTGCTTTAAACCAATGCCCTCTAGTTGCTGAATCACATATCCCGGGAAAAGGTCTATGCATTTACTTTATATATTCCCCTCATGGTTTTTACTCACCTCTAAAACAATTTTTGCTTGATTTTGAATTTTCAGCACCTGCAGATTTTGGTTGAATGAACGTCAAATGGAATCATTAGTACTGCAGTTACATTGTCATTTTAAATAGTGCGATGGGCTAAAGCCAATCGTATTGCTCGTTCTCACAGGAAACCAGCCGACAGAAAATTATTCTCAATGGTGAGTGTGGAGGAGATCTGGAAGCCTTGGGCGAATTGAGTTGTCCGCGACTTTATTTATTATGAATTTTTTTGAGCATGAGAAATTCTGTGATCAGCATGAGAGCATGAGAATTTTGTGAAATGCGTGAGTTTCACGCTCAATGCGTGAGAGTTGGCAGCCCTGCCAATGACTTTATAAATATATTAACAGAAATTAAGGACCACAACATATGCACAGGGCTGCCTCTGGAACTTAATGGATTATAAATCAAACTTCTTACAGAGGAAAGCATAAGTAAAAGGGCAGGAGAGGAAGTGTTGAATTTGATACCATTCCTCTTCATCGAATCAGTAAAGGACTTTAAAGGCCAAATGGAATATTTTGAGGCAAAGTGATCATCAATATTTCAAGTCAGGACGCAGGAAAAAAAGAGGGATAGGTGACGTTTTGCGTTGAGTGCTTGCATCAGCCTTAGCATCCAAATAGTAGGACTCTCCTGCCCTTCACAATGACCTCCTTCATATTCCTGGGAAATTCAGCAACACCATCAGCAGCATGCCCCAGAACAGCTCAAAAGTCAGAGCTCTCTCAAACTACCCTGGGACCTGAAGTAATTACATAGATACATAGATAATAGGTGCAGCAGTAGGTCATTCGGTCCTTCGAGTCAGCGCCGCCATTCATGTCTGATCATTCAAAATCAGTACCTCATTTCTGCCTTTTTGCCATATCCCTTGATTCCTTTACGCCTAAGAGCTATATATAACTCTCATTGCCCAAAATTGTGAATATGTAAGATAATGTAGAAGCATTTTTTTGCCAATCTTATTTTTTACTCTCCTCACATGTGTGATTTACAAATCACCAATTCATAGAAACATAGAAAATAGGTGCAGGAGTAGGCCATTCGGCCCTTCGAGCCTGCAGCACCATTCAATATGATCATGGCTGATCATCCAACTCAGTATCCTGTATCTGCCTTCTCTCCATACCCCCTGATCCCTTTAGCCACAAGGGCCACATCTAACTCCCTCTTAAATACAGCCAATGAACTGGCCTCAACTGCCTTCTGTGGCAGAGAATTCCAGAGACTCACCACTCTCTGTGTGAAAATTCTTTTTCTCATCTCGGTCCGAAAAGACTTCCCCCTTATCCTTAAACTGTGACCCCTTGTTCTGGACTTCCCCAACATCGGAAACAATCTTACTGCATCTAGCCTGTCCAACCCCTTAAGAATTTTGTACGTTTCTATAAGATCCCCCCTCAATCTTCTAAATTATAGCGAGTACAAGCCGAGTTACCCAGTGTTTCCTCATATGAAAGTCCTGACATCCCAGGAGTCAGTCTGGCGAACCTTCTCTGTCCCCCTCTATGGCAAGAATGTCTTTCCTCAGATTTGGAGACCAAATTTGGAGACCAAATTCATCTTATTGAGCAGCAATGATCCACAACCAGCATTTGAATATCATTTGTTTCTTGTCAAATGGGTTGGAGATGTTCTCCAAATCTCCTTCATCCAGTATCACGTGGAAATAGAACAATTGACTAATTTTATAATTGAGAATGGTTCATTTTAATTTCAAATTTATTTAATTACTTGATTAATTAGCAGGCTAATGGGATTCAAACACATGCTTCTGGAATAATAATCTAGGCCAATACAATGCTAAGGTAATTCCATAAAAGAAAACTGTAAACAGGGCATTCAGTGGCTGAATTTCCAGTTTGAATTATTTTGTTAGTATATCCTTCATGTCCCGTAAGTTTTCTACGTGAAAAGAAGCTCTCTCGTAACCTCCCAGTTACGGTTCAGGTACTTATCCTGTGCTCCGCAATGCTTTTTAACGAAAGCGGAAAAGTGATATTTTTGATAATATGACCACTGAAAAAAACATGGAAATCATTTCAGATTGGCTCAGCCTACAATTATAATAATGCCTAAATTTCATGTATATGGTATTGTAAAAGACGAAATGTATTTTTAGCATGCATTTATAGCACTCTATTTTCAGAAATAGATCAGCTAAAACAATTGATCAAACAAGGAGGAATGTGATCGCATCTGTAACCAAGAGAGACTGAGGACTCTTAGCAAAAAGGAAAAAAAAGAGTAGTGACATGAGGGAGTGATAATGTCTAGCCAAAGGCATCTGTTGTAAAACAAATCACTGAGCTGCTAAATCAGCTGTATCAATGCTCTATCAGTGTCTGTGTTCCAAACAAATCAGAACACAAGAAGGCAAAGATTTGGGTCAATAAGCTTAGGCGATTTACACATATAACTCCTCGAGCAAGGTAGAAACAAAGTCATATTGGCTTTTTTTCAGCTTTGTGCACCGAGCTTCTGTCAGTCCGAAGAGAACTCCAAATGTCAATATAATATGCTCTGCAGCTAAGATAATTTAAAGAGCTCAAATTCATAATCCTCACAAAAAAATGTACAGAGGCTTTGAAGATTTTGATATTAAGCGACACAAAGGCAAAGTGATCAAGGCACAGGCATGGAGTATTGATGCTTCTACAGGGATTCACACATTGGCATGGGATCTATCATTACAGCTGCTTAAGAAATACAGAATATTGACTGAAAGGTTTGAGGGCCAGACAAAAACTGCTGCCTGATTAGAAAATGTACGACATGAGCCATTGAAAACTATCAGATGAAGAACCTGCAGCAAGGAATTAATGCAAACTGGAGTGTCATATTAAAAAAAAATCATAGTGCCATATAAAAGAGCTCAATTACTCTATAAATATTATAAATGTGGATCAGAAATTATGTCATCATGTTATCATGTGATTTTATTAAGAATACCAAAACAAAGAATAGAACTCATTAGGTTACAACTGGTAAAAGCTGTATGTCAGGAATTCTATCATGCACCACAATATTTTCTCTGTTGGTCCTAACTAATGTTTCAAAAACACAACAGCATTAGCACAGTTCTGAAAATCTCTTCCTCAAGCTGCACATGTCCACATAGAGACCAACAGGCATGTGCAGTAATGTTGTATACTATGTATATTTTGATGAGCAACAATCCATCATTTATCAGGTAAGGGAATCCTGAAAGATAAAGTGCAGTTATTACATCTCGTCAGATTATTTTGGAAGAAATTGTGAAAAAGGGAGTGAAAATAAACCAAAGTATCGGTGATGGAACTGTCCCTATGGAATGCTGAAAGGGGAGTGGTGGGAAAGCTGTGGACTGGTGGTGTTGGAAAATCCCAGAGCATGATCCATTGAATGTGATGTTCTTGGGTAGAAGGACAAACAATCCTTTGTGGGAGAAGGGTGATTTAGTTTATTTATTTTTAGTTTAGTTTAGAGATACAGCACGGAAACAGGCTCTTCAGCCCACCGTGTCCACACCAACCAGTGATCGCCACACATTAACACAAGCCTACACACACTACGGACAATTAACCTACAAACCTGAATGGCTTTGGAGTGTGAGAGGGAAACCGAAGATCTCGGAGAAAACCCACACAATCATGGGGAGAACGTACAAATTCCGAACCGACAGCCCCCTTAGACGGGATTGAACCAGAGTCTCCGGTTCTGCAAGCTCTGTAAGGCAGCAACTCTACCACTGCACCACTGTGCCACCGTGGTTGAAAGCAGAAATAGAGGGAATGGCATGTTTGAAATTCACACCAACTATGCAGGAGGGTAACACATATTTGAGGAGAAAGGAATTAATTTTTGGTTGCTCTGGCGTGCAATATATTTTTAACACAGCAGAAGGTGGAAGGGGGTTTCATCCTGACAACTGTGGGTATCTATGGACTTGTAATAAACATTGATTGCTAACCTATCTCCTGACATGGAGATAATGAAGTTGAGAAAGTGAAGTGGACAGTCAGAATTAGACCAGATAAAAGTGCAGCCAAGGTACAAGTTGGCAGCAAAGGTGATGAAGCAGCCGAGTTCTCAGCATTGGGTGAAATCATGCCTTACATGAAAGCTTTGTGGTTGTTGAAGACCAATTTCCTCAGCCTTATCATTGCAGGAGCTCTTTATGGCAGTCCTTGCCCAACCATTTTCAGCATATTCACGCACCATAAGGCCAGAGGTTTGCTAATGATAATACAATGTTCAATTTCATTCGCAACAACTCAGCAATACAGCAGTTTATGCTTACATGTAGCAATCCATGCTCACATTTCTCTTGATATTCAACTGCATTAGCAATAGTAGGTCCTCCACTTCCAACATTCCCACAGTCAGCAGTGACCACAAACTCTGGAGATCCATATAAATACTGCAATCTGTAAGAACTGGTCAGAGACTTGGTAGTCACCAGTCTCCTGATTCCACAAAGCCATTCCATCATCATCATCAGTCAAATGTATGATGGAATACACTCCATCTGCCTGAATCAGTGCAGCTCCATCAACCTTCAACTAGCGTGACAAAATGCAGGACAACACAGTTTGCTTAACTGTTTCATGCAGTATGAGTGTGTACCATATACAAAATGCACAACAGGAGTTACTCATTAAGGCAAAGTTGCTCTGACAACACCTCTGAGACCCATCAATTCTGCTACCTAGGAGGGCAAAGATCGCAAGCATACAGAGTCAACACAAGCTGCATGTTTCCCTCTCTGTCAAGAATCATCCGAACAGGAAAAGAATATTGCCAATCCTTCCTCTGCACCTCAACAAAATTCTGGGACTCCTTAAATTATAGCACTGCCGAGATTTATTCACCGTAAGACCACATTGGTTCAAAACTGCTACCCATCTTCTCAAGATCAATTAGAAATGGATATAGATGCCAGTGATATAACAAACCCAATAAATTAAATGTAATCAGGCGTCAAAATGTAGGTGCTCTTTTTCTTCCTATTCTAGATTACAATTACCAAAATGTAATTGTCCAACTGGGTTACACACCACAGAATAATGATTTAAGGAAGAAAGGAACATTCATTTTCACACACTATCTTAGCATTAACAGCTCATTGACTTTTTAAAACTACTGAAAATGATTGACTATTCTGAATAAAAGTCCACCAGTTATTCCTAATCATGCAATAAACAAACACTTCATCCAAAATCCAAAAACTGACAATGACTCAATAGCGGACACAATGTGGAAACATTGCAACAGTTATACTGAGCCTGGTTTTCAGGCATGAGAATGTGAAGCAATGCACCAACTAACAGAACTAGAGTGATAGACCTATGCTTTATGTAATATTGAAACAAGAAACTGCAAACAATCCAAATACCCTTCGATAATAACCTTATTTTCTATAGCAAATATACTAAAATCCACTGCACCAAAGGCAATATCTATTGTTGTAAAATAAGTTAGCTCTAGTTACCTTTATCACAGTAATATTCTGTTTCTTCACAGCTGAGGTGTTCTGACCATACTCTGTTGAGAAGTTTTCTTCCTGTGCATAGTCTCCTCCATTGATTGCATCATTTTCTTCAGACAAACATTCTTCCTCATCATCTTCAACTGTGTCTTCCAATGGTCCTATTACAATGGAGAGAGGCTTCTCTGTTACACATTATACATAGATCATAACTCCAAAAGCATGAATAACAAAGTGCTCAAGAAAACAGCAAAACAAGTTAGGAACAGGAGAATATTACAACAGTAGCAGGCTGTTGGGTGCCTCCCGCTTGTCCTATCGCTTATATAATCTCAATTATGGAGCCAATAATGTTCCAATACTTACATCTTTATGATTTACAACATTTGGAATATAAACTCAATAAAAGCTCTAATTTGTGTTACCTCTCCCACTACTTTAACTCTCAGAGTCCAGTCTGATAAAATTGAACTCTCTACTAGGCCAATATTTATTTGCTAAATATGGTGCCTAGGACTGCTCGCATAATTCCATATTGTCTCACAAGAGCTTTAGTTATACAAATCTTTGTTCTACTTTGTTCGAGTTCTATAGATACATAAACATCCACATTATATTAGTCGCTTTTATTATTTCCTTCATCAGTCCATGTCATTTTAATTATCAATAAACCTGGAGTGTTCAATCTCAATAGACCGCCACAGCTACTCAGCACTTAGAAAGTAGGAAATTTCTATTCACTTTAGTTCCATTTTAGATGACTTCACATTTGTCTGCAGTGAATGCATTTGGCTAAACATTACCCAAATGTTTCATCTATTTATAATGTTATGCTTCCACATACATTGTTTTCAATGCTACTTACCTTTATGTCATGTTCAGTTTCTACCCCGTTTACTTAAGGGCCTGTCCCACTTGGGCGTCATTTGCGCGTCATTTACGCGGCATCATTGAGTGTCACGACGCACGACGTGTGCATCGTGACGCATGCATTACACACGCATGGCGTGCATTATGTGCACATGGCGCATGGTGAAGCACGGTGGCGTACGCAGTGACGTACGGTAAAGCTCTTGTGAGACAATATGGAATTATGCGAGTAGTCCTAGGCACCATATTTAGCAAATAAACATTGGCCTAGTAGAGAGTTCAATTTTATCACACTGGACTCTGAGAGTTAAAGTAGTGGGAGACGTTACACAAATTAGAGCTTTTATTGAGTTTAGGTTCCAAATTTTGTTAATCATAAAGATGTAAGTATTGGAACAATAATGACGTGTGGCGTCCCAGGATTTTGGATTCTCAAAATCCTTGCACGCCACCTGCGTGACGTGCAAATGACACCCAAGTGGGACAGGCCCTTTAGTGCATAAAAATAAATAATTGAGACCCCAGCTATCTTTCTTTATTCATGTTCAGAATCTGGCATTACCAGCACGGCCAATATTAATTACCCTTCCTTAATTGCTCTTTGGAAGATGGTAATTCATTTGCCCCCTTGAAACTGATACCAATCTTATTTTCCCACAATTTTATTAGTAGGGATTGCAGGGGTTTGACCAACTGATGCTGAAAAAACAGCAATTTATTTTCAAGTCAGGATGTATGTGCCTTGTGGATATAGAAAGTCTAGGTGGAATGGGTAGGGATATGGCTGTTGGAATGTAATGTAGAAAAATGTGAGGTCATCAACAAATGGTAAAACCAGAAAGATTAAATATTTTTAAACGGTGAGACTGAAGAATGTTGGTATTCAATGGAATTTGGGTGTCTCTTCACAATAAATCACTGAAAGTTAATATGATACTTTACCAAAAGATTAAGAACACATAAAACAGTATATTTTAGTTAGTAATAGGCAGTTTTCCAGGAAGAGAGAAACAAAGTTAATGTTATAGGTGATAATATTTGGGTCACAGTCGCTGCTGTTCCTATATCACCTCTAACCCCATTTGAACTTGATTTGGATACCACCCAAACAAATGACCATTCCAGTTTCCCACAAAATTGCCGTCAGCATTGTTTCATCAGTCTATAGGCCAAGTCACTCATTCGTGGTCCCAATTCCAACTCCCAGACATTCTTATTATCCATTAATGTTTTATCTTCATATTTAAAAAAAATCAGGCTTGCTCTTACCTCAGCAAACCCCATCCCCACCACCAACCATGACATCTCGTATGGCATGCTACTCTGATCATATTAATTACACATGACCATATCTTTTCTCATTGTTCTGTCTGTCTCCACTCGCAACCCACTTGTCCCTCCTAATCCCACTTTGTTCTGAATCCACTCATTGGAAAAGCTGTTGCCCCAAGGCACGTCCATATTAGCAATTTCTCAGCTGTGTAGGCTTTCATTACTTGGCTGGGTACGTCAGCAACCTGATGTGTTTTCAAATACATTGCTGAGAAACAGTATGTAAATGATAAAATGAGGAAGTAATATGGCATGTTTTGAAGGAGAGATTTAGTATCTGATGAGCGGATACCGTTACAATGAAATGTTTGAAGCCAGCAACATATTTAATTATACTCTCCTCTACTTTCGGTGTACTTGTTGCCAGTAAAACACTTGCTACCCACTAATTATGGGGATTCTTCACCTATGCAGTTCATCTCAGTGCAGTGAACATTTGTGAAGTTAAGGGTCATGGGCTTAAATGTTTATGGTAAACAACTGATTTAGTCAACACTACCACATCTGGCATGAACACATAAAGTTTTCTTGTCTTAATCTCCTTTGCTAAATTGCAGGACATAATTAATATAAAAGGAAAGCCCCAAATTCTTCTTCTCGATATGTATAATCTACTAAAACTCTTCTCCTCCATCTCCTTCCAACCTCACTACAAGCAACTACAGTGAGCCTCTGAACTTTTGCGCCACTATTATCTGCTCAGCTCCCTGTCATTTTTATTTCCTACCACCTACTTCTGCAAGCTGAACCAAACCACTCTTGATTTTCCTGATTTGCTTTCCTTAACTTCACATTTTTCTCCACTTTTTCTTTAGATCTCCTCATTACCTACTAATGTTCTTTAAGAGAATCTTTAAGAGAACCTACTAATAATCTTTAAGAGAATACAGCTGCTATTTTGATCATCAAATTTCATACCTCACCTCTATGTTAATCAATATTGTTAAAAGCGTATTTTCCCTTTTAACAGTTGCCATTGCTCTTTTCCTTTAATAATTTGCAAGTTGTATTCAACACTGTCCTTAGAAAATATATCAGGTTCCATATCTGTGCTGATGTCATTGAGTTCTATTTCATCAGCATCTCTCTCATTATTTCCATTACTTCTACTTTGACACACTCTTGCTATGCACTACTGGTTGAGGGAACATGTCCTCCAGTTAAGTATTGGGAAAATGAAAGCCACTCGCTTTTATTTCTGACATAATCTCAATTTTCTTTCCAAAACCTGTTACCCTTCCCAGCTGTTATCTGGAACTGAACTTGATCTTTTGCAGATCTGATGTCTAGTTTGAGCCTGTGACCCAGGTCCGTGCAATGTCTTCAGCCATGATCTATCTTTCTGTTCCTAGATGTAATATCAGAATTCCTCAGAGGTTGCAAACATATTCTAGTTTAATAATCTCCTACCTGGGTCAAGTTGCATGACCTCATCCATCACCTTCCACCTTCAAAGCATCGTCCATCCTGGTTATAAAGCTGCAGACATTCACCCATGCCTTTCGTATTTCTGCATTTAAATATTCAAATATTCTCCTGGCTAGCTTTCCATGATATATCCTTTGTAAAACTGAGCTCATGGAAACCTACATAATTATGACCAGCTCCTCAACATCAATAGTCAGCTGACCATTGACAGTAGTGGCATTAAATTATACAAAAGATCATGGAACTTATCTGCCACTATAGGGGCCCTTTTAATTATATAATGGGAGAGGGCTTACGTGAGAGAAACTTAAAGTGAAAGAACAATGCATAGAACAAGGATGATGCAAAAAGAGTGACAGAAGCGTCAGAGCATATAAGCAAAATAATCATAGTTCTCTGGGTCTGATGACCTGGTTGTATAAAAATGTGACCAAAAAGACAGCGTATATTTTGGTCGTGATCTTCTAAAATTCTCCAGATTCTGGAAAGTATCCAAATTATTGGAATATCACAATGTAATGCTAATATTCTTGGTATACTGGGGTTGCATTTGGGTTAAATCTGGAAGTTAATGGATTTGCAGGGGGCTTTCGACTTTCTTTTAACATGTATTTTGTTTGGTACAAAAATATCTGTATAATCTAAAGTTCTTCCTAACGTTTCACTAGTTGGGGAATCCAGTCCAATTGATCATAACTATAAGAGAAAATCAAAAGCAATTGTGGAGAACTTTATATGGTGGGTTTAGAAAATTAAGAAACAAAAGTAACAAAGGAAAAGATGCATGAAATTCAGATCCTCATCATTCAAGATGATCATGGATGATCTGGTTAGAATATGGGCAGACTGACCAGCTTTTGGATAATAACTTTGTGTTGCTTTCAAGTGTTTTACGATCAATATCTCTGAAATGTCATTAGATGTTGGCTATGTGGCAACTAAAATAATGCCCAGTGAAATGCCAGAAGCAGCAATGTGATAATGATCTCAAAATCTGTTTTATTAATTTGATAGAGAAACAAATTGCCAAGGAGACCTGGAATTACCTTGAGTTCCTTCAAAAAGTGCATGTGGACCTTTTCTGATCATCTGAAAGAGCAGATGGGACCATCTTTGAATGTTTCATCAGAAAGTTGAAACAATATCACATGAAGTAAAAGGTAAAAATACATGTAATGGGAAGCTGATTAAGAACATGTAAGAGAAAGTAACATACAATGATACACTTGGATTAGGTAATGTGTGAAAGATCAGACATGAAGTAAAAACCTTGTAGAACAAAATTAGATTAAATGGTTGTTTCTGCTTCATAATTCTACACATATCACCCCATTTCAACCGAGTATTATAATCCAATAATTTCCTGCTATTTAATTGCCCCTAACTTTTAGCAAATTAATATTTCTGGCAAATTAAAAAAGTAGATAAAAATGATAAGGTAATCTAAGATAATATACTTTTAATCTTTCCGAATTGTTGCTGTTTGTGATATTTTTTTGCCACCAAATCCCTCCCAAAGGCATTGGGATATGGTCCACTATTTCAAGTGATTATTTTCCACAGATGAACCCAGGTGGGCAAAAGGCAGATTTTTCTTCTTTTGCACTCAGGCATAAATAATAGTTGAGGGCAGGATACAGAGGGAAGTGGAGCACAGAGGATTGTCACCTGTAAGAGGGTGTTTGAGTTTCAATCTATTTAGTTTAACAGATGCAACATCAGACATGTTTTATTACGAGTATGTAAACCATCTCCCTCCAATTCTCCCCATAATTTAACCTAGTAGGATAACATTCCAGTGGATTCAGTTCCATTTCACTTTGTTTCTCTTAACTTCAATGCCAAAGGAAATTCAGTTGAAACAAATTGAATCTCACAGAGTTTGTAATGAATGTTAACGCACAAACAAAAACAATCAATACAAAAGACGTAACAAAAAAGCAACACAATGGTTTTTAAAATTTACATTTTCACTTGATTAAATATTACCACATTGTATTTGACTTATATTCTGATAAACATCCTTTGCTCTCACTTGATGCCTCAGCTTTTCTTTGTAACTGATGCTGTTGAGTGGTCTCTCCACTTTGCAAGTCACTCGGGCATAGGGTGTAAGTTTAGAGTTCAATTGTGAATTCACCTCCTTGACTTGTATTGCACCGGGAATTGAATCTGAGTTAGGCGGCATGTATACATTGCATGATACAGTAAAACTCTGTTAATCAGACATTTTCATGGTGCTGGGACTTGCAGATTTATCAAGTGAACCTCGTGAGTTTCATGGGGAGCTCGGCCACATGACACGTGGGTTCAAAGGAACACAGTAACCGGTGCTACTGTGAGTGGAGGGAAGTCTAGGAATCAGGCCCTGACAATGCAGGAAGTGTAGGGACCCAAACCCCAGCCAGCGGATGGAAAGCTTGGAACTATGGACCCGGAGTGAAAGTTGCAAACATCACCTTGTGAACCAGATGTTAAACTATCGAGATCTCCAAATGGATGGAAAGAGGATTATCCGAGTTTTACTGTAATAGAAGTTCGCTCCAGGTCTTTGCCCTTTTGCATCGTCTCTAACTGCCCCCGAATCAATGTATTAACCAGATTACTTAAATAACACTTTATTCCCACAGCAACCTTGCCTGATGTTAATGGAGATATTCCCTTTATCTGATCCCAGTCTCTGCACTTTTAAACGCACATATTTTCTCACTTTGCTAGCTCTGACAAGTCCCTTTCATCTTTCATCAAGACGGTTGGAGTCATACCTTGCCCAAAGGAAGATACTTGCAGTTGTTGGAGGTCAATCATCCCAGGCCCAGGAATTTACTACAGGAGTTCCTCCAGACTGTGTCCCAGGCCCAGTCCACATCAGCTGCTTCATTAAGATCATAGGAACCTAAGACATAAGAGCTCAATCAGGCTATTCAGCCCATCGAGTCTGCTCCATAAATCAATCATGGCTGCTCTATTTTCCCCTCTCAACCCCATTCTACTTTCTCCCCATAACCTTTGATACTCTTACTAATCAAGAACCTATTCAAGAAAACGTGGCCTCCACCGTGGCCTGTGGGAATGAATGCCACAGATTCATTACCCTCTGGTTAAAGAAATACCTCCTCATCTCCATTTTAAAGGTACATCCTTTTATTCCGAGGCTGTGCCCTCTGGTCCTAGATTCTTCCACTGCTGGAAACATATTTTTAATCCAGGTTTCAATAAGAACTCCCTCATCTTCTAAAACTCCAGCAAGTAGAGGCCCAGAGCATCAAATGCTCCTCATACATTAACCCAATCTTCCCAGGGTTCATTCTCGTAAACCTCCTCTGGACCCTCTCCAACGCCAGCACATTCTCATATATAGGGCCCAAAACTGCTCATAATAGTCCAAATGTGGCCTGGCCAGCACATTATAAAGCCTCAGCATTATATCCTTGCTTTTATATTACAGTCCTCTCGAAATGAATGCAAGAAGGTTCCCGACTCGAAACGTCACGAATCCATTTTCTCCAGAGATGCTGCTTGACCTCCAGAGATGCCCCAACATTTTGTGTCATCTTTGGTATAAACCAAAGATTTGCAGTTCATTCTTATCACTGCAAATTAACCTTTTGGGAATCCTGCACCAGCACTCCCAAGTCCCTTTGCACATCCAAATTCTGAATCCCTATTTAGAAAGAGTCTATGCCTTTATTCCTTCAACCAAAGTACGCAATAGTACACTTTGCTATACTGTATTCCATTTGTCACTTATTTTGCCCGCCCTCCTAAACCTGTCCAAGTTCTTCTGCAGACTCCCTGTTTCCTCAACAGGACCTGCCCTCCACCTATCTTCGTATCATCTGCAAACCTGGGAACAAAGCAATCAATTCCACCATTCAGAACATTAACATACAATGTGAAAAGTAGTGTAACAACAACAACCCCTGTGAAATACCACGAGTCACCAACAGCCAACCAGAAAAGGCCCTCTTTATTCCCAATCTTTGCCTTCTGCCAGTCAGCCAGTCTTCTATCGAAGTGAGCACTTGGCCTTTAATACCATGGGCTCCTATCTTGTTTAACAGCCTCGTGTGCAGCACCTTGTCAAAGGCCTTTTAAAAAATTCAAGTAAATAACATGCACTGATATTCCGCTTGGGGTAGCTTACAATCCAAACGTATGAACATTGAATTGTAAAATTTTAAGTAACTTCTCACAAACAAACCCCTCTCCCTCTTCCCCCTGACCCCATCCCCTCGATCCCTGAGTCCCACCTGGATTTCCACTTATTTTTTCTCCTTTACCTCCACCCACCACAAAACGAAACCATGCTGGCTTCGGCCTATTTTATCATGTGCATCCCAGTATCCTGATACCCCATCCTTAATAATGGACTCTAAAATGTTACCAACCACTGAGGTCAGGCTAACCGGCATATGATTTCCTTTCTTTTGCCTCACTCCATTCGTAAACATTAGGTTCACATTTGCAATTTTCCAGTCCTCTGGAATCATTCCTAACCCTTGTGATTCTTGAAAGATCGATACTAATTCCACCATAATCACTCCAGTTATATCTTTCAGAACCCTGCAGTGTAGTCCATCTGGTCCAGGGGACCTATCCACCTTCAGACCTTTCACCATCCCAAGCACCTTCTCCTTAGTGATAGCAACTGCACTCACTTCCACACCTTGACTCTCTTCAATTCCTGGCATGTTACTGGTGTCTTCCACTGTGGAGATTGACACAAAAAAGCCTATTCAGTTCATCTGCCATTACTTTGTTCTCCATTATTACTTCTCTAACGTCGTTTTCAACGGTCCACTCTTGCCTCTCTTTTACTCTTTCTATATCTGAAAAAACATCATATTTCATCTTTCTCCCCTTTGTTAGTTGCTTTCTGTTGGTTTTTAAAAGCTTCCCGATCCTCTACTTTCCCACTAATCTTACCATATTATATGCTTTCTCTTTTGCTTTTATGCTGTTTTTTGTTAGCCACGGTCGTTTCATTCTCCCCTTAGTATGTTTGGGATGAAAATATCCTGCCTCTTCAGAATTACTCCCAGAAATGCCTGCCATTTCTTCTCCACCATCATTCTTGCTAGTGTCCCCTTGCAATCAATTTTAAACCAGCTGCTCCCTCAGGTCTGTGTGGTTACCTTTATTCAACAGTAATACTGATATGTCCACTTTTAGCTTCTCCCTCTCAAACTGCAGGTTGAATTCTATCATACTATGATTACTGCCTCCCAGGGATTCCTTCGTCTTTAGCTCCCTAATCAAATCTGGTACATTCCACAACAACAAATCCAGAATTGCTATTTCCCTAGTGGGCTCTCCCACGAGCTGCTCTAAAATGCCATTTCATAGGCGTAATGGCCTTTATTCCATCATAATGTCAGAAGGGAAGCTTGTTCCCCAGTTATTGCACTATATTCAATTACATTTGCAACTCTTTAGCAAATGAAAAAGTTCATAACTGCTTGCTGCAAGACCAAGACAAGTAATAATCATATCACGAAAAATACCTGCCAATTAATCTTTAACAAGAGAATGTTAGCTGTCTACCCTTGACATTCCTTGGTAATTCATTACTCAGTTTCTCACCATCAATATCCCAGGAATATTGCCTCTATACTTTATAGACAATAGACAATAGGTGCAGGAGTAGGCCATTCGTCCCTTCGAGCCAGCACCGCCATTCAATGTGATCATGGTTGATCATTCCCAGTCAGTACCCCGTTCCTGCTTTCTCCCCAAATCCCCTGACTCCGCTATCTTTAAGAGCCCTATCTAGCTCTCTCTTGAAAGCCCTATGTAGCCCTATCTATTAAGTGCCCTATCTAGCTCTCTCTCTCTCTTTGTCCCTGGAAACTGCAAACCCATGTGATGTAAAGATTTGGTTTTATTGATTGTACTGATCTATTTTGTCTAAGTGCAGGACCAGCGAATTGGAATCTTCAAATCTTGGTTGTTGAGGCAAAAACTGATAGGCTCTTCATTGTTTTCTACTAACATGCCCACATTACTCCTCCTCTCCTTCCTATTATGCTGCAGGTTATCAATTAACTGTTGTGCTCTCGTAATACAAATTTGGAGCATGACATGGTGTATTCCCAGTAAAAGGCTGATGAAGGCTTCAGGGCTTCCAAGATGGTGCCCAACCCAGGCATCTGTTTGCGTGCTAGCCACAGAAGCAAATCTACTGTACAAACTCATATTCACTCCACACTCTTAAATCTCTATTCCTACAGCAACATTTCTTATTCCCTTATCATGTATCTATGCATTGTAAATGGCTCAATTGCAATCATGTATTGTCTTTCTACTGACTGGATAGCATGCAACAAAAGCTTTTCACAGCACATGACAATGATAAACTAGACTAAGGTTATGGGGTGGGGATGTGAAAGAATGCTTGAATCAGCATGCTCATACAATGAAACAATTACAAATCAGAGCAATATTTAAGAATCAGAAAAGCACAACTTTTTCTCAATAGCAATATTTTAAAGATCCATAACCCTCTTTGGTAGATCTCACAAAAATGTACTGTTGTGCACTGCTTCCTATACTGAATATGCAAGGAAATAACCCTTCACCATCAATGCGATGAGGAAAGGATAATGAGTAATCATATGGTGAGCAGTACTCTGGGGAAGAGTGATCATAATGTGATTAAGTTTCACATTCAATTTCAGTGTGACAAATTTAGGTTAGAAATTAAGATCTTACACCTATATAAAGGGGATTACATAGATTTGAGGAGTGAAAGATTCCCCTGCTTTCAGATTTTTCCTACAATGAAAACATCACAATTTCTAATCTTTAAAGATCTTATATGTTTCTCAGAGCCAGTTTTTCTGGCCTGACATGCCTCGCTACTTCCGGGATAGAGTCTCCGCGTGCCCTACCTGCAACAGCCTCGCTCCGCAGCAACAGCGGCAGCCGCTCCTGCAGCAGCCAACTGCTAACCTGCCCTGGTCTGCGCTAGCAACCAACATCTTCGAGTGGCACGGAAAGCACTTCCTGGTGCTTGTCGACTCTTACTCCAGCTGGTTTGAAGTTGACCAGCTCCACTCCCTCTCTTCCTCCGCGGTCATCGAGAAGTTGCGCCGCCACTTTGCCACCTTCGGGTCACCGGCCAGCCTGCAGTCAGACAATGGCAGCCAGTTCACCAGTGCCGAGTTCCGCGCTTTTGCCGAACGATGGAACTTTCGTCATTACACCAGCAGCCCGGAATACCCGCAGAGCAATGGACTGGCCGAGCGCGCGGTCCGCAGTGCCAAAGGATTGTTGGAACGTTGCCGCCTATCCCGCTCCGACATCTACCTGGCCCTGCTGAACCTCCGCAACATCTCCCGCGACCATGCCCTGGGCTCCCCGGCTCAGCGACTCATGTCCCGAGTCACGAGGCCCACGGTCCCGGTGTCTCAGCAGTCCCTGTCCCCCTCCGTCTTTAAACCTGCCTTGGTCCGGAAACGCATTGCCCAAAAACACGGTATACAGAAGCGTTCCCACGACAGGTCCTGCCGTGTCCTCCGCCCTCTTCTCCCCGGCCAGGTCGTCCGTATGAGGTCCACTTCTGGCCGTTCCAAGCTGGCCGTGGTCGTCGGTTCTGCCGGTTCCCCTCGTTTGTACCTTGTCAACCACGACGGAAGGGTGTACCGCCGGTCCCGCCAGCATCTCCGGCTCGTGAACGAGCCTCTCCCTCCCCCGGCGGCTCCGTATGCCCCCCCCCCCCCCCCGCTGCCACTGTCGCGGCCCAGTGCTTTGCCCGTTCCTCTGGGGTCATCCCCCCTCGTCCTCCTCCTGTCCGCCTCCCGGCTGCGGTCCCGCTTTCTCCGGCTTCCTCGCCCTTCTCTTCGCCGTCCCCCCCGATGCCTTCGTCGCCAAGGGGTTCTCCTATCTGTAGCCCCCACCATGCCCCGGCGCCGTCCCCGCTTGTTCCCGTCGGGGAAGGAGGTGATGGCGAGGTGCGGACCCGGTCTGGTCGCCTGGTCAGGCCGCCGGTCCGTTACGGCGATTACATGTGATTCTGTATTCCCTTGCTTAACTGTTTGCATTCACCCTAGCGCATGAGATGTGGTCGCCCTGTCACACTGTTTGTTTTGGTAGAGGAAGGATGTAGATGATATGTGTATACACCTTTAATTGATAGTGACGATGTCCATGCTAACCACCCCCCCACCAGTTAGTATAATTGTAACCCACACGCCCCTAGCTCTCTCTCTGGTGATCGTGACAGACCACGTACAGCTAGGGCTATATGATGTATGATTAATAGAGTAGTGAAGACCTTAAGGTGTCTGTGTACCTTCTCTACAGCGGCGGCCAAAAGAAATCGCTGTCCCCAGAGGCTAGAACGGAAGCCACAATAACAGCTGTGTCATTCCAATCACATTCAGTTCACGTTTCATATTTGTTCTATTTAAACTTCTGGTGCTCGGTGATGCTTCAGAGACATGGAAGGGGTGCCATTAGCGGGTCAGGGGTGTATTGTCGTTTCATCGTCACATGACCTCTGCTGGTCCAGAAAACCGGATAATCCAGAAAGGATTAAAAACAAGGGTGCTGGAAAATCAGTGTTCAACCTGTACAAGGATAAATGCTGGCAGTTGAATTTCCAGCATTTATCAGCAAGATTTCTCTTTAAATCCTTTAAGCACGCATACTTGAATATTATTCACAAATTATGTAAAATTAATTGATCTAATGTGAATATAATGTACTTTTCATTTAATATGAACATGAAAGCCATTTCCCATTCATTTATCCAATGCATCACAAAGTAGTTTCCTGGGTTAAATACACATTGAAAACAGAGCAAAAGTCAAATGAAAATAAGTTGCCTGTATGTTCAGCTGGGAACTTCCTTGAATCCATATCTACTGAAATATTTTTGCATCTTAAAAGTTTCGTCTAACTATATCATCCTTCCCATTTGTGAAACTTGAGAAATAAATTCAACTCCATTACCATAAATAATTCAACACCCCCCCCCCCCCAAAATAACAAATAAAATACAAGAAACACAAAATGTCTGCTTTTTTTATACAAAACCACGTGGATGATCTGAACCAAATGTGATCTCCTGAGGATTATATTTATTGCTGCCCAGTCTTAGTTTATCTTTTAAATGACTAGCTCAATACTCTCACACTGAATTATTCTTTCTTGCGGGAATGTCACAAGGGATTTGCAGCAGGTGTTTACGCTAGCCTGATGCAAATCTCCCACTTTATAGCCCATATGCACTCTGATGAGAATAGATAAAGAGCTTTTATCTAGAGCTGTGAACAAAATAATAATTTTGTTTTGTTTATAAGGAATCACACTGAGTTTACAACTCACCTGCAGCTCCTATATCCCATTCTTCCACCACTCTGTTACATGGGTTTTGTAGGCCACGCATTCATTAAAAGGGTAGGTGGGTAACCTGCTTGCTGTCTATTCACAGTGATACTGCATGAATTGTTTCTTTAATGTACATTTTTGTGCTCTTTCTAACAGCATTTTCTGTCCAGCACCACTTTCTATCTTGTAATTGAAGAGATTTCATCATACGAGAACTCGCAAACCCAAGCCCTCAAACATATTAGAGCACAACAGCAGGTGCCAACATTTAATGTATGAACTGGTCACAAAATATAGTGTGCTCTAAATAACAAATCCATTATAAGTGAGGCTACTATGTTAAGGAGTTCCACAACAAGGAAATTATCTGAAAAAATGGACAAAATAGTTTCATTCATTTCAATTTAGAAAACTGTGCTTTGCATCTGTCAGTCCTATACTCACGACATCTGTCTAAATTCCTAGTTCTACTGTTAAGCTTTCTGACCAAACGAAATACCTCTATACTTATGAAACTCTGATCTTGGATGTGTACTTATTTGTGTGTGTTCGTATACGTTTCACATCTCTTGGAAAACACGACACGCTAATGGTAAAATATTTACATATCCCGGTAGAGATTTATCCCGTGACATCAAAAATCGACATATCTGAAAATTTCATGCATTATTTCCCGAGTTATTTATGAAAATGTTCACAAATCTCAAATAACTTATAAAGAGATGGTCTCGCTGATGATGTCACAATGGATCTGACTGCCTGCCTCTGCTCACCCCTGTTATGTCTGCTGTACTTCTTGGCTTCTTAACTTTCACTTCTTTAAATTTCTCACTTAGCATTTTTAAACTGCTGCTCAGGTCATGCTGCGCGCTCCACTGGGCTCCTTGAAGTTCTAGAACATGACGACGGCAGTCATTATCACCACGCGGATGCGGGCAGCACGATGGGAAGGTAGGCTGTGGCGGCCATTACTCGCTCTGGGAAAGTCCGTCTATGGAGACTTGCGATTCCTCCGCTGATCGCAGGGAGTCGGGGAATCATGACGCCTTTTCCTCGCTGGTGATCCCGATCCCACCTGGCGATCTCTGCCCGTCACGGGGAACTGCTGCCTCTCCGTCTCCCCTGCCCGATTGTCTGTCACATGGGTGGGTGGGCGTCCCCTCGTGGAAGCCACGATTGGCCGGCCCTCCGCTGCTTTTTACCGTCCTCAGATCGTTCCGAGCTTTCTTCTTTTTCGGCCCGCAGTCATTCATTCTTCTTCTTCTTCTTCTTGCATTAAGAGTGGTTCTGCCCGCTCAACATCCACGTGCCTGGCTCGCCCGCCCGCGACGTCCACCCGCCCGTGGCCTCCCTCGAGTCCACGTCCGCCGGCAGCCTTGAATGATGGTGCTGGCTCGAAGGGCCAAATGGCCTACTCCTACACCTATTGTCTATTTCACCCTTTCCCTTTCTAGCCACCCCTCGCTAGCCGTGCCTGCGCAGTTAGGGGTTATGGAGCGCAGAAGGTTAAGGGGGGACTTGATTGAGGTCTTTAAAATGATGAAAGGGATAGACAGAGTTGACGTGGATACGTTTTTCCCATTGAGGGTAGGGAAGATTCAAACAAGAGGGCATGACATGAGAATTAAGGGACAGAAGTTTTGGGGTAACGTGAGGGGGAACTTCTTTACTCAGAGGGTGGTGGCTGTGTGGAATGAGCTTCCAGCAGAAGTGGTGGAGGCAGGATCGATTTTAACATTTAAGAGTAAAGTGGATAGGTATATGGACGTGAAGGGAATGGAGGGGTATGGTCTGAGTGCAGGTAGATGGGACTAGGGGAAAACAAATGGTCGGCACGGACTGCAAGGGCCGAGAGGGCCTGTTTCCGTGCTGTAATTGTTATATGGTTATATGGTTATGCATGAGTGGATAGGACGGGGAATGGGGTAAAAGGAGCAAATGAATAATATTAATATAATATCAAGGGGGGGTTAGTGCGTGTGTGTGTGTGTGTGGGGGGTGGTTAGTGTGTGTGTGATGCTGAAAGCCGCCCCCCCCTCCTGCAACTGCGCATTGAAGGGACGGAACCCAATGGGTCCTACTTGGTTTAGTAGCATTGAATTTTCTGGTTAACTGTATGTGTGCGGGTTAGTGCATGCATGTGTTTGGTTAACGGCAGCTGGTTTGGTTGAAGACATATTGAATAATGACAAGCTCCATGTGTATTTAATGTAGAGATGAGAACATTCAGTAAAAACACTTCCCCCAGTGACGATTGTAAATGCAATCAGAATGATATTTCTAATTCTCATTATTTTCTCATGTATAAATGGGAGGAGGTTTGGTTTTATTTTGCCAAAAACGCTGACTTTAGCAGCATTTCTAGTTTACCTCAACATTTCCACTATTCCCCTATATTCAGCAACTGCCGATAATGCAGGCTGCTCCTGGCTCTTCAAATCTGTCTCATCTTCCTGGAGAAGATGAGGGAAGCTCGCAGTGCAGTTATGATAACAATGCCACAAATTATCAAACAGAATCCATGGAGCAAAGTCCAGATCAAAAATACAGCCTGTTCTGCAGCTGTTAATTAGAACTGAGGTAATTGATTCTGACAGAACAAAGCAGCAGATTGCTAAAAGCATGTAAATCACTTTGTTTCACCTATGCAATTCATATTCTGCCAGCCGTTAGTGGATATAGCGGAACCAGATTTCTGATGCCATAGTGCTTACAGGCACCACCCAGAGTTGACTGTGGTTACCATCAGAAGCAGCATCTTAGTTTAAAACTGGATTTATTGAACCAGCATATACAGCACCACAGTTGAGATGTGACACATCATTTGGTTTCAATAATTCATTCTTCAAAACATAATGTTTTATGACAGACATCACATTTTTGGAGATGGCACATTAAGACTGTGGGGGTTAATTATTTTATGAGATTATTTAAAATTAATTTTACAATTCATTATTAAATAATACAGGGCATTGAATAAATGCTAATTCAAGTGACAAATTGCAACGGTAAATTAATTAAAATAGCAAATTTCTGCTCTCGCTACCCCTCTCAGACAGAACAAGGATACAATTCCCCTCATCCATACCTTTCACCCCACCAGCCTCCACATCTATTACATCCTGCGCTGTGGAAAGCATTTTAATTGGGATGCATCACAGCATGGTTTGGGAACAGCTCCATCCAAGACCACAAGAATTTGCAGAGAATTGTGGACACAGCCCAGATCATCACACAAAACCAACCTCCCTTCCATTGATAGGCAGAAATAGCTGGAATAGCTCAGCAGGTCAGATAGCATCTCTGGAGTAATGGAATAGGTGACATTTCGGGTCGAGACACTTCTTCAGACTGAGAGTCGGAGGAAAGGGAAGCGAGATACAGAAAATGGTGTAAACAGATATTGAACAAATGAATGAACGACATGCAAAAAAGTAACAATGATAAAGGAAACCGGCCATTGTTAGCTGTTTGCTGGGTCTATATCTCTTGCTTCCCTTTCCCCTGACTCTCAGTCTGAAGAAGGGTCTCGATCTGAAACATCACTTATTCCTTTACTCCAGAGATGCTGTCTGACCCACTGAATTACTCCAGATTTTTGTGTCTATCTTCGGTTTAAACCATCATCTGCAGTTCCTTCCTACACCCACCCTTCCATTGACTTAATGTATTCCTCACACTGCCTCGATAAGGCCAGCAGGACAATCAAGGACAATGGAGTGAACACTCCTGTTCTCCCCTCTCCCAATGGGCAAAAGGTATCGAAGTGAGAAAACGCACAGCTCCAGATTCAGAGACAGCTTCTTCCCAGCTGATATCAGGCAACTGAACCATCCTACCACAACTAGAGAGAAATCCTGAAGGACTATCTACCTCATTGAAGACCCTCGGACTATCATTGATCAGACTTTACTGGATTTATATTGCACTAAACATTATTTACGTTATTCCCTATATTATGTATCTATACATAATGGCTCAATTGTAATTGTGTTTGTCTTTCTGCTGACTGGTTAGCATGCGACAAAACCTTTTCACTGTACCTCAGTACACGTGACAATAAACTAAACTCAAACTAATTCTCCAACATTTCCGCCACATTCAATGTGTTCTCATCCCAAGTTGCATCCTCTCGCCCACACCCCTTTCCGCTTTCCGTATGGACCTCTCTTCCAAACTCCTTGGTTTGCTCATTCTTTCCCATCCAACCTGCCCCTCCCCTAATGCAGGAAATGTCACATCAGTCCATATACCTCTTCCATCCAGTGATCTAAGCAGGTCTTCTAGGTGAGATGGAAGTTCATGTGCACCTCATCTATTGCATTTGGTTCTCCTGATATAGACTCCTTCACATCGGAGAGATCAAGCGTAAACTTGGCAACAATTTTGTCGAACATTTCCGCACTGCCCGCCAAGACCCGCTGGTGGGTCCACTTTTATTTCCATACCAAACTTCCTGAAGGTAGCTACCGCAATTACCTTTTCTTAAATATCCTGGCATTTGTAGTCTCTTGTGTCTCCATTTGGCAAACTATAGACTTTTTTTATGCAATGAGAAACAAAGATATCACCAACTTGCCGAAGTTAATTCAGAGTTCGAAAAATTTGACAACTATAAGAGGAAGGGAGAGCTTAAGGAGGTGCTAGCTAGAAACAAGCCACGGGTGTGCACAATAGAAAGGGCAAGTAACAACACTTTGAACATTTAAGACTGCATAAACTCACAAAATGAAGTCATTGAAATTACCTAAGATTTCATTAGATAAATGGAACTTCCATGGATTTCTGAGAGTTGGGGATAAGAATATGGAAATAACTCATGAAAAGGTAACTTCTGTAAGATAAATCTATATAGTTTGTGTGTAATACAACAAACCTTTACACCATTTTGAAAAAAAGCATGTTGAGGTGCTCAAAAAATAATAACTGAGCAAGCAGTTCATTTGCGAATATTAATTTCACCATTTTAACAAGATTTCCATGTTTACACTATTTACTTGGGTTTCCTGAATTTCAGCAGCAAGGAGAAAGGGAAGTTGTGATGGTAAGAAAATTCAATTCAAATCAATTCAGCTTTAATGTCATTGCACAGATACAAGTATGGGTACAACGAAATGCAGTTTAGTGACAGTACGAAGTGATAGCAATATATAGATAAATACAGATAAATAAATACAGATGTGGAAATCTATCGGCGGGACTCCGAGTTCAGCAGTGTGATGGTGTTATTATAGAAGCTACTCCTCATCCTGCTGGTGCGGGACCTGAGGCTCCTGTACCGCCTCCCCGATGGTAGGAGGGCAAACAGTCCATGGTTAGGGTGGGAGGGGTCCTTGATGATCTTCCCAGCCTGTCTCAGACACCGTCTCAAAACACGTTGGAAATAAGAGGTACACATTATAAAGACAGAATATTCTAGGGAGATTGTTATAGAATTATATTTAAAACTCGTTAAACCAAATCTGAGCAAATGTTCAGTTCCAGTCACCAAGTAACAGGAAAGAAGTGATTGCACTGGATATTGTGTAGATTTACAGAGGATCTATGCAGAACTCGGATATTAAAGGAAGGGACTATGCTCAAAAGGCAAGATGTATTGTATTTTTAAGCTTTCACTGTCTCAATCCAAATGCAACCATTTTGGGATTTGAAATATTACCCACTGTGATGTTAATTCTTAGAGGCTGAAATGCTGATCCCTCTGGTACACAATCATTTTGTTTCCCACAACTGGTGGGTTGGAATTAAAATAAAGAAAAACAAAGGAAAAGAAGGCTCAGTGAGCAAATCAAGAGGAAGTTTTAAAAAGACTGGCGAGATAAAAAGTTTAATTGCTTGTTTATCCCCACTATGTCTTGCAAGCAATTTCTAACAGACAGAAATGAGGTGGACCAATATCCTAGCATGGAGGCGTGCAAGTGCTACCTCAGAGGGTTTAACTAATCTGGCAAAGGGTGCGATACAAAATTGTAATATATCAGATGAGAAAGTTGAGGCAAATAAAGACATTAAAGACATTAAAGCTATCCAGTAGGCAGTCAGGCAGGGACTGGAAGTGTGGAAGGTCTGATAGGCCACATTGCATCTATTTTAAGGCAAGAAGCCTCACAGGTGAAGCAGATGAACACAGAGCACAAATCGCCCAATGAATTGTTATATTATACCTATTACAGAATGGTTAAGAGGTGGGCAGGACTGGCAACTCAATGTTCCGGGATACTGATGCTTTCAAGGTGACAGACGCGGAAGGGTTGTTGCACTATAGAACAGAGAGAACATCACAGCAGTATTTGGAGGATATCCTAGTGGAACATCCAGCAAAGTATAGTCCATCGCAGTACAGTCAGTGCAAATGAGAGGAGCAAATATGGAGGAAGACTTTAACTTCTGATTTTAACTTCTCTTCTAATATTGATTGGCACTATCTTAATGCTATTTGAGCAGAATTTGTTATGTGTGTAAACTTAAGACTGCACCTTGGGGAAGAGTGCTAAATTAGTGGAAGGCTGATTATAACAGTATTAGGCAGGAGCTGGGGAGAGTAGATTGGGAGCAGCCTTAATTGCGTAAATCCACATTTGATATTTAAGTTTAATTTAGTTTTAGTTTAGAGATACAGCATGGAAACAATCCTTTCAGCCCACTGTGTCCACACTGACCATTGATCACCCGTTCTCTATAGACAATAAGTTATTCCAATACACACTAGGGTAATTTATAGATGCTAATCAACCTACAAATCTGCATGTTTTTGGGATGAGGGAGGAAACCGGAGCGCCTGAAGGAAGCCCATGACGTTCCAGGGAGAGCATGCAAACTCTACACAGACAGCACCCAAGGCCAGGATTGAACCCGGTTCTCTGGTGCTGTGAGGCAGTTTCTCCACCACTGCACCACTTTGCCGCCCATGTCAAAGGGCCGACATCTATCTTCTGGTGAGGAAGAAAGACAAGATGACAATATTTAGGAACCTTGGATGATGAGAGAGATTGTAAAAAAGGAAAAGGAAGCCAATGTATGGTTCAGGATGCTGAAATTAGTCAGAGGCCTTGGAAAATATAAAAGCTGGAAAAAAACCTGAGCAACCTAAACTCAAAAGTGGGCTGAGAGGTGTTGCACTTTGGGAGATCAAATGTGAGCGGAAAGTAAATGGCAGGAACATTAGTGTGCAGAGAGATCTTGAGGAAATATATCCATGGTTTCCTGAAAGTGTCCAAAAACAAGTAACTACTGTAGAATGATAAAGAAGAAGTTTGGCATATTTGCCATATTGGTCAGGGCATTGTGTGATAAGAGTCAGGAAGTCATGTTGCAGCTTCAGAATGTTTTATGCCATATTTCGAGTATTGCAATTCTGGTTGCCGCATTACAGGATGGATGTGAAGGGTTTGGACAGAGTGCAAAAAAAGGCTTCACTGGGGTGCTGTGGAAACAAAGAACTGCAGATTCTGATTTATACTGGGGTAATACAATGAGACAGGCAAGTATATAAAACTATAGGAGGCATAGATACCATAGATAGTCAGTCTTATTCCCGCGGTGGACATGATGGATAGTAGAGGACATAGATGTAAGGTGAGCAGGGGACGGTTTGAAAGGGATTTAGTAAATCCCTTGAAAAGTATAGGGTTTGCAAGAGTATAATTCAAGAAGATAATTAAGAGGGCAAAATGGTGCCAGCAGTTAAGATAAAGGATAATTCTAAAAGATTCTGTCAGTATATGAAGAATAGCTCAAGAGAAAATAGATCCCCTTAAAGATTAGTATGGTCATCTACACGTGGAGCACTAGAGGTCTTAAATTGATGCATCAATAATCCTGGAAAGAAAGCTAGTTGGTTCAGAGAAGGGAACACTGATGTCCTGGAACATATTAACATGACAAAGAACGTGATGTTGGAGATCTTGAAGTCCATTAATGTGGATAAATCCCCCAGATTTGACTAGATATATCCTAGGGTGTTATGGGAAGCAAGGAAGGAGATTGCTGGGAAACGGCCTTGCTGCCTTTTGCTAAACAGTCCTTGCATGTATTTGGATAAGCAAGGACAACAGGCAGCATGGCCTTTAACATGATACATTGCAATGTAGTTTTAAGAGGAATCTGACAGGTAACTTTTTCGCACAGTGAATAGTTGGGAACTGGGATGAGCAGCCAAAAGTGGTGGTGGAGGCAGGAACAGTAACAACATATAACGTGCATCTGGACAGATACTTGAAATATCAAGGAAGAGGTTATGGAATTAATGCAAGCAAGTGCGATTAGGATAGTTAGACATAATGATCTGCAAACACATGGTGCGCCAAAGGGCCTGTTTCTATGCTGTACTATCCAATGATTCTATAAAATTTAAGGAAACAATTAACAATGAAAAATTAATAATACAGGAGAAAATGCAAAACAGCCTCAAAAAGTCAGCTAGGAAAGAGATAAAATTCCCTCCCCCTCTAGAGGTACCTTCCCCTGCAACAACAAGAGCTGCAACAACTGTCCCTATACCTCCTCCCTCGTCCAGGGACCCGACAGTCCTTACAGGTTAGGCAGAGTTCACTTGCACCTCCTCCAACCTCATCTATATCCGTTTGTTCAAGATGTGGACTCATATAAATTGGCGAGACCAATAGACAATAGACCATAGGTGCAGGATTAGGCCATTCGGCCCTTCGAGCCAGCACCGCCATTCAATGTGATCATGGCTGGTCATCCCCAATCAGTACCCCCCGTTCCTGCCTTATCCCCATATCCCCGGACTCCGCTATCATTAAGAGCCCTATCCAGCACACTCTTGAAAGTATCCAGAGAACCTGCCTCCACCGCCCTCTGAGGCAGAGAATTCTACACACTCACAACTCTCTGTGAGAAAAAGTGTTTCCTCGTCTCCATTCTAAATGGCTCACCACTTATTCTTAAACTGTGACCCCTGGTTCTGGAGTCCCCCAACATCGGGAACATGTTTCCTACCTCCAGCGTGCCCAAACCCTGAACAATCTTATATGTTTCAATGAGATCCCCTCTCATCCTTCTAAACTCCAGAGTGTACAAGCCCAGCTGCTTCATTCTCTCAGCATATGACAGTCCCCCCTTCCCGGGAGTTAACCTTGTAAAATTACGCTGCACTCCCTCAACAGCAAGAATGTCCTTCCTCAAATTAGGGGACCAAAACTGCACACAATACTCCACAATACACCACAAACATAGACTGGGTGCTCATTTTGTGGAACACATTCACTCGACCTACCCGATTTCCCGGTTGCCAAACACTTTAGTTCAGTCTTAAGGTGATACAATCCTAATTCTAGGAGTAGAATTAGGCCTATAGGTTCTTCAGGTCTACTCCGCCATACATTCGTGGCTGAGCGATCTCTCCCTCCTAACACCATTTTCCTGCTTTCTCCCCATAACCTCTGACACTTGTACTAATCAAAAATATATCTATCGCTGCCTTAAAAATAATCACTGACGGTCTAAACAGCCTTTCTGTGACAAAGAATTCCACAGATTCGCCACCCTCTGACAACACATTTCTCCTCATCGCCTTCCGAAAAGAACGTCCTTTAATTCTGAGGGTATGACCTCTTGTCCTAGACTCTCCCACTCGTGGAAACACCCTCCCCACAACCACTCTCCAAGCCTTTCACTGTTCTGTATGTTTCAATGAGATCCCCCCTCATTCTTCTAAACACCAGCGAAGTACAGGCCCAGTGCCGACAAACGTTCATCACAGGTTAACCTACTCATTCCTGGGATCATTCTTGTAAGCCTCCACTGGACCATCTCAAGAGACAGCACATTCTTCCTCTGATATATGCCCAAAATTGTTCACAATATTCCAAATGCGGCCTTACCTGCGCCTCATAGAGCCTCAACATTACATCCCTGTTTTTGTATACAAGCCCTCTTGAAATAAATGCTAGCATTGAGTTAGCTTTATTTACGACCAATATCTTATGCTGTATCCCTCTGTATTTTCCTGCGTATTTTCAATGAAATCTCCCCTGTGTATTTTCAATGAAATACTGTTTATACAGTATCACTACTTTCTTGCATACCCTGCTCAGAAAATTATGAACCCCTTAGACAATAAAAACACATACATCAGGTTGTTGTTCATGGTCTACAGCTTGGAATTCAACACCATCAACCCTTCAAAACCAGTTACCAAGCTCAGGCAAACTTGATCTCTGTGCATCCCTTTGCAACTGGATCCTCAACTTCCTCATCAACAGAACACAATCAGTACAAATTGGGAACGGCATTTCCTCCTCGAAAACAAAATCAGCACAGGGGCACCTCAAGGCTGTGTGCTCTATACCCATGACTGTGTCAGTGGACCAGTTCCACTCCATCGTAAAATTCGCTGACAACACCACCTTTTCTTGGACGAATTAAAGGTAATGATGAGTCCAAGTATAGGAGGGAAATCGATTGTCCAATCAAATGGTGTCAGAACAACAACCTTGCTCTCAATGTCAGTAAAACCAAGGCGCTGATTGCTGACTTTAGAAGAGGAAGGCCAAGGATCCACAAAGTTGTCTTTATCGATGGGTCAGTGGTGGAGTTAAAAAACTTCAAGTCTCTGGATATGCATTTCTCTGAAGATCTGTTGTGGACGTTGATGAAATCATAACAAAAGTCCATCAATGCCTCTTCTTCCTTAGAGGATTGAGCAGATTTGGCATGTCGATGAATAGTCTCTTGAACTTTGTTTTATTCTGTTTCATTTAGTTTATTGTCATGCGTATCGAGGTACAGTGGAAAGCATATTGTTACATGCTATCCCAGTCAGCATACCTGATTGCAATCGAGCCTTCCAGAATATACAGATACAGGATAAAGGGAATAGCATGCAGTGCAAGATAAAGTACGAGAATGTCTAATTAAAGATACTCTGAGGATCTCCAATGAGGTAGATAGTAGCTCAGGACTGCACTCTAGTTGGTGTTAGGATGGTTCAGTTGCCTGATAACAGCTGGGAAGAAACTTGCCCCTGAATCTGTAGCTAAGTGTTTTCACACATCTGTACTTCTTGCCAGATGGGTGGGAGAAGAAAAAAGGGAGCTCTGGCGTGAGACTCGTCCTTGATTAAGCTGGTGGCCATGCCGATGCAGCGTGAAGTCTAGATGGAGTCAATGGAATGGAGGTTGGTTTGTGTGATAGTCTGAGCCACGTCCACAATCTCTCTGCAATTTTCTGCTGTCTTGGATGGAACTGTTCCCAAACCAGGCAGTGATGCACCCTGATAAAATGCTTTCTACGGCACATCTGTAGAAGTTGGTGAAAGTTGTTGGGGGACATGCCAAACTTCCTGAACCTTCTAAGGAACCAGAGGTGTTGGTGTGCTTTCTTAGCCATTGCTTCAATATGGCTAGTCCAGGACAAGTTGCTGGTGATATTTACTCCTAGGAACTATCTCTAGCTTTCAACTATCTCTCTACTTTTGCAACCATCAATGTGTGACAAACAGATTTCACTTCCTGAAGTCAATCACTATCTCCTTTGTCTTGCTGACATTGGGAGAAAGGTTGTTGTCTTTTTCACCAGGACATGAGGTTCTCAATTTCCGTCCTGTACTCCGATTCATCGTTATTTTCATATCCGGACCCCCTACAGCGGTGCATAAGAAGTAAAGAAGGGAGCTAAGAACGCATTGTTGCAGAGCACCAGTGTTGAGGATTATCGTAGAGGATGATTTGTCCCCCTATCCTCACAGATTGTGGTCTGTTGGTCAGGAGGTTAAGCATCCAGTTGCAGAGATAAGTGCTTACTCAAAGTTCCATGAGTTTGGAGATGGCAGGTAGACAGGAGAAAGCTTGTTGATTGGTTGCTTCACAGCTTGGTTCGATACTCGAAAGTTCAGGAATGAAGGAGATTACAAAACGAGATGAAACACTGCCCGGACCCACCGTGGAAACTGACCTCCCCACCATAGAAGGGATCTATGAGAGGCACTACCTCAAAAAAGCAGCCACCGTCATCAAGGACCGACACACCACACTGACCATGCTCTCATTTCACCCTGCCACCCGGGTGGCGCCAGCAATGGCTGCCTCGCCAACAGTCTGCCTGTTGTTTCCTTCTTTTGTGTCTGTTTGTATGTGTTAAATGTATGTTTTTTTTTGTGTTCTTTACCTTGTTTTATGTGGGGGTGGGAGGAGGGGGGGGAGTTGGGGAAAACCTTTTTGAATCTCTTCCCTCGACGGAGTTGCAATTTTTGTTCCTTATCGTGTCTTTGTCCGTACTGCGGCCTAACATCGTGCAGTTGGCAGGCTTTGCTGGCGATCAACCGGAAGCTCCATCACGGGAACCTGCGAACTTACCATCATGGAGTTTGCGATCCCTGTCGGGTTCGCCTTTGGTGCTCCAACCGTGGGAGCCTGCGGTCTCTGGTTAGAGACCGATATCGTTGGACTTCAAAGCCACAGGAGTTTCAACTGCCCCGACGCGGAGCTTCGATCGCTCCGACTGCGGATGGTTTGACTGCCCCGACTGTGGGAGAATAAAGAGGAAGGAGATTGGACTTTATTTACCTTCCATCACAGTGAGGAACGTGGGGGAATCCGCTGAGGTGAATGTTTATGTTAACTTTATGCAGTTTGTGTGTCTTGTTGCTTTTTTTTCGTATGACTGTATGGTAATTCGAATTTCACTGTACCTTAATTGGGTACATGTGACAATAAACTGACCTTGAAGCCTTGAAGAAGGTAAAGGGGTCTGAAAACTGTGACATCCAGGTTCAGGAACAGCACTTCCCAGCAACCACCAGGCTATAGAATGTAACAAACACCAACTCAACTCCAAAGTGCCTTGGTTGCACGAAGAACTTTGGCTTTGTTTTGTTTTACACTAACTTGAGATTTTTATTTATTTAACTTATTTTGTTTATTTATTATGTTATTCATTGAGTACTGTGTTTACAAAGAGAGGTTAACAAACCTGTTGTGCTTCTGCAATAAGAATTTCATTCTACCGTTTCAGAACCCATGACAATAAAACATGCTTGATTCTTGACAAGATGATAGAGATGTTTGTGTCCTTCTATTGGACACTTCAACAAAATCCGATCCTCTGGACAACAAATACCCCATGCTCACATTCAAAAAGAACAATGAGTTCTCACAGGGTTTGTGACCAACTTGCCAAATATTGCAACCATCTAATTGATGGTTGAAATATCTTTTTGATTCCCATTGGACTCAAAGTGATTTATTTGGTTTTTACATTCATAAAAACAACCACTGCACAAAAATGCTGCATGAACTACTTGCAATGAATAATCCATCAATTGATTTGTGTGAAATGTGGAGATGAAGTTGCATTGTAGGTTCGAAACTGTGACCACACAGTGTTGTATAATTGACACCAGATTAACAGGTTTGTCATTTTACTTGGTGCAGAAAACCAGAAAAAAAATAAGGGCCTCTGTGGGGTGGTGCTCGGTGGGTGAGCCTGTGGGGGCATTGCCCTGTCCTGTGCTGGGCTCTGGGTCTGGTGTGGGCGTGCTTCTCCTCCAGTGGGCCTGTTGGCTGTGTGCTGGGGCCTGTTGTTGGCAGTGCCTGTGGCTGGGTGGGTGGGGGGTGGCTTGCCTGGGCGGTGCTGTGTCTTGCTGGGATGGTCCTGGGGTAGGTGCTGGCTTGCTGTGTTGGTTTTTTTTTTTTCGCCACATACGCGACTTTTCAGCAACTGTCTTCGACCTGGGGGGAAGCGGGGGGGAAAAAAACCACGAGCTGGATGGACCGTCAGCGATGAAACCGCGAGCTGGATCAAACGTCAGCACACACCACACCACACAAACACACACACACAACACACACTCACACACACACACACACACACCACACACACACACACACACTCACACACACACACACACACACACAACACACACACTCACACACACAAACACTCAAACACTGTGGAATTCTCTGCCTCGGAGGGCGGTGGAGGCAGGTTCTCTGGATGCTTTCAAGAGAGAGCTAGATAGGGCTCTGAAAAATAGCGGAGGCAGGGATATGGGGAGAAGGCAGGAACGGGGTACTGATTGAGGATGATCAGCCATGATCACATCTGAATGGTGGTGCTGGCTCGAAGGGCCGAATGGCCTACTCCAGCACCTAATGTGTCTATTGTATAAACACATCGCTGCAAAGGTGGGGGCCAGGGAAAGTGGGGAGCGCTGTCTGAAATTCACACGGTGCAAAGCCAAGGTGATACCCGCGATGAAACAGGAAGGTAAAAGACGGCTGACACACTGTACGGTAACCTTAAAAGAGCGGAGGGTGGTGATGGAGAGAGTAGGGGAGAGTAGGTCGAGAGAAGGGGGGGGAATAAGCGGAGAGAAGGGAGAGAATAGGAGAGATGGGAGAGAAGGGGGCGGGAGGAGTGAGACACTTTTAAGAAGCCAAACAACTTTTAATAAAGTTTAGCGGGCATTTAACATTATCAAGTTTTCCATGTTCTGAAAACTCATGCTTACGTTTTTTTCCATCCCCAAATAGCCAATGCCCGGTCAGCAAAGGAGATTGCCTACAGCTACCTCGACTACCTATAACTAACATGGTGACCAACAACCACTGAACTACAAGTTCAAAAGAACCATACCAACCAATATTTTTACTTGCGGAAAAGTTTTCAGCGATTGAAAACTTTTCTCAACCAAACTGTGGCCGCGTGGTATGCGGGAACTTCTCTCGAGCATGAAAAGAGTTACAGTGACCTCCTTGGACCACGATTGACCATGCTGCGAGTTTGTGACGAGCGCAAACTCTTCTAAACTCGCAAATTAGGTCGCCATAGTGGGACAGCGGCCCTTTACATCGACTTCCATGTGGACATTGCAGTCGATCCTCAAATTTTAATATGTGTACAACTGATTAGCCTGTCAACACTCACTATTCATGTTCACACACATCCTTTCAAGTATCATATTGCAGGATTCATATCCTAATATTAAATGGTATCTTCTTAAATGGAGACATTAAAGGGCCTTTCCCACTATGGCAATCTTATTGGCTAGTTCAGGAGACTGTCATGGTCTTGTTGAATCTACGAAAAGTTGTCATCCTTCGACTATATAGAAGACTAGCTTCGACTATCAACGAGCTATTGAAATGAGCAAAGGTGATATACTACACTATCTATGACTATCTCGACTCCCTTCGATTACCTATGATAACCTGCGATAACATGCCGACCTACTATGACCTACTTCGACTAAACCCACAACTACAAATGTATTGATTTTCTCCACGCCGACCAATTTATGGTCGCGGAAAATTTTTCAACATGTTGAAACATTCCGCAACCATACTGAGCGTCCTCTTGATATAGAAACCCAATTTTATTCTAGCTTGAACTACTCACAACCATGAAGGAGACTCACCATGTGTCGACCATGTTACGAGCTTGTGGCGAGCGCAGAGTTTCCTAAACTCTCCAATAAGGTCGCCATAGTGGGACAGGACTTTAAATGTTTTTATTTTATATAGTTAATTTGTTTATATTCGTTGTACCGGTTTTGCAATAACTATTGTCAATCTATTTTGAGGGATTTGTGTGAACCTCTGAATTATTAAAAAAATATGGGTTTGGGTACCATTCTGTACCACAAAAATATGGTACAGAATGGTTGTACGTGGTGAAGGGAGTAGGATATCTAAGAATAAGGAACTGTAGCTGGTTTACAAAAGAAGACACAAAGTGCTGCAGTAACTCAAAAAGTCAGACAGCATCTCTGGAGAGGTTTCCTATACATGTTCTCCAGCGATGCTTCCTGACCTGCTGCGTTACTCCAACACTTTGTGTCTTCTTATCCAAAATCTTTTTTTTTTTGATAGACTATAGAAAATTGAGTTCAGGAAAATAGATTTTTTTCAATTAATCCAAAATGATCCAATTTAAAGAAATTCAAAATATCATTAGACACCACATGTTCAATCTGACCAACTAATGTTCATCTGAAACCAGTCACTTTGGTTCCAGTAACAGTTAATGCAAACACCACACAAGAAAGTAAATACCAAGATGAATTTAAAGAATACTGTAAATACCTAACATGTAGTTAACTTATTTATTATTCACTTTATGTACAGCTTTAGCTCTGCACGTATCCCTGGTCCTGTCGATCATGGTTGATGTACATAGGAAAAGGGGGTTACTCCAACATCAGCTCCTTAATTCAATCAGATTGTGGTTCACCTGTATCCTAGCATTGAATTAAAAGAAGATTTAGAGTATCATACCCATAATATCTTAAACAAGAAATAACACAATCCTTTAATAAAAGAGAAATCAGCCCCGGTATGGGGGGAGCCAAAATGTAATTAGATCTGACTGATTTGTAATCTTAATTATGTTATCCTTACTAATAAAAAACAATCAAAAAAACTCAATTTGAAATGTTTCAATACCCAAGACTCGACGGTTTCAGAATAAAGCTCCACATTTCTGCAACCTTTACGTGCTGCTGATATTATCTTTATAGAAATTATTCTCTCAAAATTTAGGGGATAGTGCATTTGTTTTAAGTGCGATTGTGCTGATCTGGTTTCCAATTACAATGGATACATTTGTAAATACAAGGTCACTGTTGCCATCTTAAGAAGGATGTTCAAACCTAACCTACAACATGTTAAGAAGGTAGATTGTGAAGTCAATCACATACAATGACAAATATGATACAAATTTGACCGTAACAATGCAGCCGAATGCCAAATATTACTGGTACAATTAATAGTAGGAATATATAAAGAGGCATAATCGAATACTTCCAACTTTTGTTATTAATTGATTTTGACAGTATTGGGCTGCTTTCAGATTTCAGGAATTTTGTAAAATTTACAAGAAGTGCATCCAGAAGCTGAGCAACATTTCATGGCTTTGAGTTCTCTGCAATAACAATATGCACATAGTCTGAGAGCATGTAAACCCATTCATCTTGAAGTATATGACCAATAAGCGAACTTACAAAATATGAGGACATAGGCCCTGGAGCCTATTCTGCCACATCAATAAGGCCATGGCTGATCTGATTTTAACCTCAACTCTATGTTCGCACCTCTCCCCCACATCTTTGGACTCCACAACAAATTAGACATTCATTTCAGCCTGCAACCATTTTTATGACTCCATACTGTATGATTCTATGATGGAATTTTTCAAGCACAGCCTCTGATAGAGAGTTACAAGATCATGAACCTTTGATAGAAAAAAACTTCCAACGCATCCTCTTTCCAAATCATATCTTACTCTGAGCGTTTTTGCCCCATTTCAGGGAGGATTCTCCGCATGAGAAACCTCTTAAGGGCCTGTCCGTCTTGGCGATTTTTTCGGCGACTGCCGGCATCATTTCAGGATCGGCACTCTCTGTTTGAAAAAAGTCTTTCTCATCTCGGTCTTAAAGGATTTCCCCCTTATCCTTAAGCTGTGACCCCATGTCCTGCCCTCCCCAATACATCGGGAACAATCTTCCTGCATCGTCCAACCCCTTAAGAATTTTGTAAGTTTCTATAAGATCCCCTCTCAATCTCCTAAATTCTAGAGAGTATAAACCGAGTCTATCCAGTCTTTCTTCATAAGACAGTCCTGACATCCCAGTAATCAGTCTGGTGAACCTTCTCTGCACTCCCCCTATGGCAATAATATCCTTCCTCAGATTTGGAGACCAAAATTGTGGTCGCTTGAGGCATACGGGCACCATATGGCCGCGCGGCATACCTGCCAACTTGTGAGAATGAAAAATCGGAATCCTATTAGTCTGACGTCAGTGAGGGCGGGGCACGTGACGTCAGTAAGGGGCGGGACACGTGACGTCAGTAAGGGACGGGGCACGTGACGTCAGTGAGGGCGGGAAAGTGACCTTCAGTGCGGGGGGGGCAAGTGACGCCGAACGCCACCGTGGCGGGGCGGGGTCATGCGGCTGCGTGCTGACGTACACCCGTGCGTGCCCCCATAAGCGGCGCAGGCCGGTGCGCTCTCTCGCTGTCTCATCGCCCTCGCCGCCGCCATGGGTCGCAATGCACGCATCCATCCCAATTCGAATTCCAATTTTTTTCGAATATAGAGGAACCAATCGAATTCGGAATTGGATGGAAAAATCGAAGAATTCGCCCAAAACGAATGGTTGGCAGGAATGGCGCGGCCGGTCCCACTGATAAGCCGCGGAGGTATGAGTTGTGCGGGCTGTCCGACATCGCGCGGGGCTACAAAATTCTTGCAGAGAACAAATACTTTTGTGTGTTCCAACGGCCCGCGCGCGAACTGACGGCCAAAGTGGGACCGGCCCAAGATCCTGCGCGAAGCAACGTCTCACCTCAACAGGCAGCCAGAAAAAACAAGATAACCCACGAATACAATACCAACT